>CAUYSK010029787.1:0-12251 GCA_963575035.1 Avahi laniger | reverse complement strand
CAAAGTTGACATCATCTTCAGCATATCTTTATTTTAATTTTTATCACAGTCTGATTCTGTTAGAGATTTTTATATAGATGAACAATTATTGTGTTTACCCCCAACAATTCATTGCCGTTATAGTTGCTTCAAATTTAATTACTTTGACCTTTTACTTCCCTGCAGTTCATAGCAGTGATATGAGGCATCCTGAATTCAACTCCTCTATTTCACAGCGGAAATGGATACACAGGGGCATCACCTGATCAAGCAAATGGCAGAGTTAGGACCAGGATTTAGGTCTCCAAGGCCAATTCTCTTTTTTACTACCTCACACAAATTAAATATTAAAATCTCCATTGTCTAAGGAAATGTCCTGTAGATGAAAGAACACAGAACTTGCAGTCAAAGGTCATGGATTTCAGAAACTTGGGGAAAAAATCCCTTAAACTACTGGAATATCAGTATCTTCATGAATAAAATGAATGTCACACTCTCCAGCCATCTTACAATGTTTTGTGACAAACAAGGAAATGTATTCATATCCAAGAAAACAATGTTTTAGGAAGGAAAAAAATCCCTCACTGCCAGAATTTTACCCACAAACAATGGAAATGTGAAAAATATAACAAATAAGGAAGTCACAGTTAAATTTTTGGATGGTAATTCTCAGACCTCAAAATAACCTTTTCCAGTTCTTAATATTAAGAAATTTAGCATTTTTATTCATTCATCCTATTATTCAATAAAGATTCATCAAGTGTCTATTAGGTGTCAGGCCCCAAGAGACTAGGAAGATAGAGTTCAAGAATACAGATCCCCAATTTTCCAGAATTTACAATCTTGCAGGAAGATAGACATCGAACAAGCAATATAGTCAAATGTGGTGAGTGTGAGACTAAGAACAAGATGCTCTAAGACTAAACAGTGTATACAGGGTGAGTAGAGGAGTTTCTAACCTAGTTAGAAATTTGGGAAAAACCTCTCTAATGAAGAGACATTTGAGCTGTCACCTGAAGAATGAATAACTCACTGCTGAGCAAAGGTGAGAAGGAGGCAATACAGGAGAGAGATTGTTCTGTGTGAGGGAACTCTATGTGCCAAGTTGCAGAAACGAGGTCTGTTCAAAGATCTGAGGGAGTCTCAGAGAGAGAGAAAAGGAGAGGAGTGTGAGAGATGGGCCAGTTGTATAGGAGATAGATCGGGAAGCTTACTGAAGTTAATAAGCTTTAGGGAGTTTTATCTCCAATCTGTGAACAATGAGTGGCAAGCCACTGGAGCTCTGTATACAGTAGTGGGAAGCACTAAGTACTCAGAAGTGTTTTTAACCATTGACTGCCACACTAGAAAAAAAGTTTTTCCTTGGAGCCACGGTGTTTTATTATGAAAATAGAATAAAAACTTCAAAAACAAAATAATCCTTTCTAATTTAATGAAAAAATTTGTTATTTTTTATTTTCTATGCATGGGTTATATGCAACTTGAAAAACAGTTCACTCCACTCCCAAGGTAAAGAGACATGTGAGTTACATATGTCTCATGAAGACCGGAGCTCAAAACTAGCGTGATTTAAATACAACTCACATGACAGTTAATGTGTTTAAAAAAAGCACTGTGACCACTTGGGGGACAGGATAGCAGGAAAGTGAGACCGTGGCATGGCCTAAGATGGAAAGTTTTGGCCAAATGTCAGAAACAAAATGTTTGCTTTCTCCTTTGCTCAGGTCTTGCCACAATCCTTTCTTCCACACACACTTGCCCAAAACATTGTAGACGATGGAGAAATTATCATGTCGAGGATATTTAGGATCATTAAAAAGAGTTTAATAAATATTGTCACAAATAATGAATGTTAATTGAAGAGATGTAAAGACTTCTGAAATTTAGTCCCTAAGTGAATGCTTTCCTCTTAAAATGGACTAGAAAGAATTTGTTTCAGCCTAAGCCAGCATAGTACTGGACATAGTACTTTTACCTACTGGGTCACATGGTACAAGGGACACAGGGAAGAACTTAGAAAACTACACTCCAAAGGGTTATGAAAGAGACTCATTAAAATCACAAGTCCACTGTTATGAGGCAGGAGTTCTAAAGGTGAGGACTCTGGTATCAGCGAACTTCAAGATGTTCATAAATCTTCAGAAATTGTATCTGAAAATTGTGTGCACACGCATACAAGTGTGTTTTTTAAGTTGACTGTTTCGGTCAGCTTTCCAAAGGCCCCTATGATTGATGGAAGAACTACTGCTCTAAAGTTCACCAAGCCACTGAGTTCCTTTTTGTTATCTAGAAAATACAAAAATTAAAATAAAAAAAGCTATTTCCT
This sequence comes from Avahi laniger, assembly GCA_963575035.1. NCBI lineage: Eukaryota > Metazoa > Chordata > Mammalia > Primates > Indriidae > Avahi > Avahi laniger. The sequence goes on along the minus strand of CAUYSK010029787.1, from coordinate 9,946 downwards.
CTAGCTACTGTTTTCCAAATGGCTTTTCTCTCGAGTAGAACAGAAAGGATTCCACCCTCCCCAAGACATAATGATGTTTATCTTTTTATGTTACTGCTCATTTTCTTCCTCCTTCCTTCTCATCTACTACTTATAAAGATCTACCAATTTGTGGCTCCATACATCTACTTACTATCCTGCTGTCTACAGCCTGTGGGCTCTAGAATCAGACTGCCTGAGTTGGATCCCAACTCTGCCATTACCTGGGTGATGTTGGATCCACATAGCCTCTCTGTGCCTCAGTTTCCCTATCAATAAAATAAAAATAATAATAGCATCTACCTGGAACAGTGTTATATAAAAATTAAAAAATACCAATAGTAAATCACTTAGAACAGTATCCAGGATTTAGTAAGCTTTCTGCAGGTGTTAGCTTTTATTATTTCTTTATAAAATTCATTCATAAATGAGGGTGTTGGATCACCCATTGTCATACCAGCTTTCACTTTGAGTGATTCCATGCTTTTATTTGTAAACACAAAACCAGAAAGAATCGGGGGGAAAAGACATAGATCAAGGTTGCTTCCATTATGAAAGACACAGTAATTAGGGTTCAGGTTTCTTTGCGTGTTGTGGATATACAGCAGCCATGTTGATGACACCCCAAGCCATACCACATGAAACATACAATCTGTGTAAAAACCATGTAGCTGTGTAAGCTTCAAGACAAGTGCTAGTCTCCTCACTTCCCTTTCATCCAGGTTGCCAGGTCTGAGCCCTTCTTCTATAAAATATTTGGAGCTGCCATCATAGGTATAATCAGGGCAGGTGTGCATGTGGCCTTACTCAAAGTGTACCACCTCCCGCTGCCGAGACTGCAGCTGCTTTGATTTTGAACCACAGACCCAACAGAGTGCGGAGAACACAAATATTTGCTGACCCTTGTCACAAATAGTACTTAATCTCTTTGCTGCCAGACTGGCTGCCTCATAGAATGATGTTCTCACTATATCATGACGACCTCTGTTTATGTAATTGTGTCTTGGGGCAGGAAGGTCAGTCTGGTAGCCTTGCACACTGAAACAGTCAGATGACTTCCAAATTCTGTAACTTTCAAGCATTTAAAAAACAGTGAAGGTCCCCCCTAATTTTTTGTGCATATATATGTACCAAAGAGAGAGACAGAGACAGAGAGAACTAGAGAGAAAGAGAAAAAGAGAGAGAGGGAAAGAGAGAGAGAGAACCTTATTTTGACTGATGTCCACTCTATGCTTCTTTGAAATAGTGATTTCAGTAAAATTGGCAGTGTTTCCAGATGAGAATGTAGGGTTTTAGCTATCTCATTGCTGTATACCACAGTAGCTCACCTTTTCTTTCATATGAAAGGTCTGATACTTTGTCCTCACACTAAAGATAGCTCCCACGTTGTTCCAGGAAGATATAGATCAATAAAATACAAAGTACTTGTTTGAAAGTGAAGGTTAAGTTCAAATTCAATAATCTACACTGCGGCAAAACAATAATTCATTAATGATATTGAATGTGCATTTTTAATGTAAGAATAAAACTGTATTTATTTGCAGATTTTAAAAAAATGACGTATGTTGGTAAAGCTCTTTGGTTTATACTCCAAGTCTGAAAATAGGAATGACCCTGTCTCTATGCCATTGTACTCACTCATACTCCAGCATGCTAAGAGATAACTCCGGGGCGTGTGTGGTAAATTGAGATAAACTGGGTTAGCATAAAAATATGAGGAGGACAAAGAAAGGCTAAAATAGTGTTTGAGTATATAAAATAGCACCAAGAGGACCTCCTCAAAGCAAAACTGCATGGAGAAGTCTGGGGGTGACAAAGACTTATTTACAATCAGGCCTCAACCACTAGGAAATGGATTTTTTATTGACACATAATATTTGGGCATATCTATGCACTACATGTGATATTTCGTTACATGCATAAAATGTGTAATCATCAAGTCAGGGTGTGGAGGGGATTCATCACCTTGTGTATTTATCATTTCTCTGTGTTGGGAACATTTCAAGTCCACTCTTCTCACTATTTTGAAATATACAATACATTGTTGTTAACTCTAGTCACCTACTTTGCTGTCGAACATTAGAACTTATTCCTTCTATCTGTCTGTTTGGACCATTGCCAACTTCTCTTCATCTGCCCCCGCACAACCCACACACTCTTCTCAGTATCTACCATTCTACTCTCTACCTCCATATGAGTGAAAACATGTGATGTGTGTCTTTCATTGCCTGGCTTATTTCACTTACCGTAATGACCTCCAGTTCCATCCACATTGCTGCAAGTGACATGATTTCATTCTTTTTATTTTATTTTATTTTATGCACGTATTTTTTTGAGACAGAGTCTCACTCTGTTGCCCGGGCTAGAGTGCCATGGCACCAGCCTAGTTCACAGTAACCTCAAACTCCTGGGCTCAAGCAATCCTCCTGCCTCAGCCTTCTGAGTAGCTGGGACTACAGGCGTGTGCCACCATGCCCAGCTAAATTTTTCTATTTTTAGTAGCAACAGGGTCTTGCTCTTTTCAGGCTGGTCTCAAACTCCTGAGCTCAAGTGATCCTCTCACCTCGGCCTCTTGGAGTGCTAGGATTATAGACATGAGCCACCATGCCCAGCCATGATTTGATTCTTTTTAATGGCCGAGTGATATTCAATCATGTACATATACAACATTTTCTTTATCCATTTGTCTGTTGATAGACACTTAGGTTGATTCTGTATCTTGACTATAATGAATAATACTGCATTAAATAGGGGAATGCAGGTATCCCTTTGATACGCTGATTTCTTTTTCTTTGGATAAATACCCAGTAGTGGGATTGTTGGATCATATGGTAGTTCTATTTTTAGTTTTTTGGGAAATCTCCATACTGTTTTTCATAATGGCTGTACTAACTTACATTCCCCTCAACAGTGTATAAGAGTTCTATCTTCTCTGCATCCTAGCCAGCATCTGTTATTTTTTTTTAATAATGACCATTCTAACTTTTATTTGCATTTCCCTGATGATCAGTTATGTTGAACATTTCTTCATATACCTGTTGCCCAGGCATATGTCTTCTCTTGAGAATTGTCTATTCATATCCCTTGCACACTTTTTAATGAGATTATTTGGTTTTCTGCTGTTGAGTTGTTTGAGTCTCTTGCATATTCTGTATGTTATTCCCTTGTCAGATGAATAGTATGCAAATATTTTCTCCCATTCTACAGGTTGTCTCTTCACTCTGTTGATTGTTTTATTTTCTGTACAGAAGTGTTGTAGTTTGATAGAATCCCATTTGTCTGTTTCTGTTTTTGTTGCCTGTGTTTTTTTTTTTTTTTTTTTGAGACAGAGTCTCACAGTGTTGCCCCAGCTAGAGTGCCGTGGCGTCATCCTAGCTCACAGCAACCTCAAACTCCTGGGCTCAAGCGGTCCTCTTGCCTCAGCCTCCTGAGTAGCTGGGACTACAGGCATGCGCCACCATGCCCGGCTACTTTTTTCTATATATTTTTAGTTGTCCAATTAATTTCTTTCCAATTTTAGTAGAGACGGGGTCTCGCTCTTGCTCAGGCTGGTTTCGAACTCCTGAGCTCACACAATCCGCCCGCCTCCGCCTCCCAGAGAGCTAGGATTACAGGCGTGAGCCACTGCGCCCAGCCTCATTTCTTCAGGCCTCTTAGATACCATTGTCTCAGGCTTTTGACAATTTAGTTAGATCCCCGATTAATTGTTACCTTTCAATATATTCTCATTATCCTGAATTTTGGGAAGTATCAGATCTCACAAGCAGTATCAAACCTTCCCTTAGGGCCTTGGCTATCAGTGTTATTATATGTGCCATCACTTAAGAAAAGCAGAGAGGTCCTTTCTTAGAGGTTATTACTTCGACATGTTGATTCTATTAGCCCCAGGATTATCATTCCACAAGCTGGACCAAAGAGTTCTGCTGTTAATGTTCATCTTTTCCTAAGCCATGGTTTTCTCTCCCCACAAATTTTTCTATAAACTACAATGTCTGCTATAGCTACATAATGCTAAAATCCAGTAGTAAGGTAGTATCTGATTAACACCCAAAATAATATATACTATTAAGTTAAATACAGTTGTATTTCACAGGAGCTCTAATACTACTACTATCTCCTCTAGGCATTTTCTTCTCCTGAACAAGATGGAAAATATGAGAAAAATCCAGTTCTAAACTCCTTTACCAAAGTCAAACAAAGAAAGTAAATATAACACTGTCTAAAGGCCTGGCGTGGTGGCTCACGCCTGTAATCCTAGCACTCTGGAAGGCTGAGGCAGGAGAATCAAGGCAAGAGGATCGCTTGACGTCAGGAGTTAGAGACCAGCCTGAGCAAGAGTGAGACCCCGTCTCTACTAAAAATAGAGAGAAACTGGCCAGACAACTAAAAATAGAAAAAATTAGCTGGGCGTTGTGGTGTTCACCTGCGGTCCCAGCTACTCAGGAGGCTGAGGCAGGAGGATCACTTGAGCCCAGGAGTTTGAGGCTCCTGTGAGCTAGGCTGACACCACGGCACTTTAGCCCAGGTGATAGAGCAAGACTGTCTCAAAACAAACAAAAAAACTGTCTAATATTTTTTTTAAAAAATTCTTCCAAAAATAATTTAAAGTCTTTATTTCAGGAGTGGTATCTGATGTTGCATTCATTCACTTATTCATTCAGTCAATAGATGTTTATAGAGTATTATTACTAAAATGAACTAGGCTGAGAGCTGGTCCTCAAGGAACTTTTTCCAACCCTGAGACTAAGTACCCAGGACCAAAGAGGCTCTGAGCCTAAAAGCATTCTAGGCAAAATGAACAAAAATCAGTCAGCAGGCTTAAAAGAAAGTTAGTACATTTTACCTTGATTCCTTTTATTTTCTTTTCATAGGTAACTATTTGCCAAAAAAAAAGTCCTTATAGCTTTCAGAGTATGATTCAAACTCATGGATCAAGACCCTCACAGACTGGGCATGCCTTCCTCCTCCACTCTGCCTACCAGGTGATTCATCCTTCCAATGTCACTTTCTCTGTGAAGTCTCCTTGAACTCTCTCCAGCTCCGCTTCATCCCTAGGCAGAGTTAATTACTGCCTGCTCTGGTTTACCAAAGTATTACACTGTAATTATTTGTTCACTCATCACCCTCAACAGCTAGACTGAAAGCTTGCTTTTTGAAGACACAGACTGAGCCTTATTCCCTTTGCATTCTGAATAACTAGCCAGGTACTGAGAATAGAGATGATGGATGGAATGAAGTGAACCACAGAAACAGGGAATCTACCATACAGTGTTTGAAATAAACAGCTTCCCCTGCCCCCCACCCAAGAGTCTTTGCCCAGTTGTTTTACTCAATAAAAGGAAAAGACACATATTAGTGATGTTAAATCACTAATTTTGAATGCTAGAGGAAACATGTTATTAGGGAAGCCCTCCACTGCTTTACATACAAGTTTCTAGACTACAAAGTGTAAAACAGTTTCCTCTTTTCTGGTTGCATCTTTGAAAATAAAAAGTGAGAATAGTCTGAGATGACTCACTGAAATTATTTCATACAGCAATCCTTTCTTCAGTTTGGGCTTGTAATTATAAAATGACTGGCTTTGGAAGATAATAATGCACTTTAGTGATGAGTAGTCTTAAAAGATAGGCTAGGTATTTTGTTTTTTAGATTTTCAGGAGTTCTAGGTACCAAGCTTTTAACTTTCAATCACATACTGCATATGGCTTCACAAGTCATGCTAGATGCCATTAGTTGCTACTTCTCTGATCTACTTTCCTTACATGCTGCTGTCTGCACTTTCAGGATCAGAATAGCAGGACTTAGAACAGAAGGAATACAAGAAAAGCCCCTCTACACATACCTAACTTCAGTCAGGACAGGGGTTCACCTTCCCTGTTTAGGTTTCCTGAACAGGTACTCTCATTCTGGTTTGTTTGGGGATGCCACCTGTGAGAGATGGATAACTTTTGATTTAAAAAGTAGTTTAATATATTCCCTCCGTGGGTACCAATGACTAATTTCCACATGAATATCATAGCACGATTTAACAATCTGGTAAACACTGAATGAGTACAAGGGGTCTGGTAGGGGGTTACGTGCCAGTGAACAAAGATGAACACAAAGATGAGCGGCTCCAACCCAGGGAAGGTGCTGAATGTAAAAACAACCTCAGAACTCAAGTGCTGCAGCAGTTGTGGGTACAGAATGTTATGTCAGCCCACAAAGGAGGCAGTGACTAATTCTGTCTGGAGAGCATCATCAGGGTATGTGGGGTGATGAAGAGTGGTGGGAGATGAAAGTAAAAAGAGTCAGATTAAGGTCCCCCAGTCCACTGGGCATCACCCTTTTCTTGGGCAACTGTACTTCCAAGGCTTCAGCAACTACCCCCATCTCCAGTGTCTCTCGACTTCAGGCACATATTCCAATCTGCCTCAGGACATCTCTCTCAATGCCTCACAGGCTCCTCATACAAAACAGATCTCTCTTACCTCCCCAGATAGCTTCTTTCTTTATTCCCATACTCAGCTTTTGGAGTCAGCATCCAAATTAGAAACCTCAGTGTCATCCTCCTCAACTCGTTATCCCTCAACTCCTTCCAAGTGGCCACCAAGTCCTGTCAATTCCTCTTCTATAATCTCTCTCAAACTATCACTTTTTCTCTGTCCCTCCGTTCCCTCTGTTCATGCCTTCATCTTTTCTCCTTTCACTTACTACAACAGCCACAAAACTAGTCTATATATTCCAACTCCTTTCCAATTCTTTTCTTCATTCATCCAGAAAACTGGATGCAAGGCACTACGGGTACTGCTGCAAACAAGAAACACAAAGAAAGTGCCCGCTTTGTGGAGCCTTTTTTCAATTCACTGATTCTAGCCAATTTTCTTTTAAAATTAATTTGGCAATGGTACATGCTGGCTTCCAGTGTTCAACAGCCTCCACTGCCAACAGGATAAACTAGCATGGTCCACAAGACTCTTCAATGTATGGCAAATCCAACCCTTCCCACCTCTTGTTCTGCCACCCACTCACAAGCCCCCAAAACTCCAGGCACATCGTTACTTCCCTTTTATTAAAACTACATATGTTTTTTCAGTCTTCACCACTTTGGCAAATGTTATTTCCTATGCCTGGAATACTCTTTTTCCTCTTCTTCCTCTTGGGAATTCCCACCCCAGAGATTCTGAGTTTCCATGCCCAATCATGGATCTCATCAAACAGTATGGACATTATATTTAGAGTTTGTTTCTCCCACTTGGTTGTGAGCTCTTTGAGGGACAGGAGCTGTATCCCATTCACTGTTGTGCTCAGCATGAGGGTGGACTCACAGTAGGGACTCAGTAAACTTCTGCTGCATGAGAAAGCAAGGAAGCAGCACAGAAATTTAGCTAGGTTAGGAAGCAGAGGTCAGAAAATATGAAGAGGGAGCTCAAACTTCACCTGATGACATCCAAAGTACTTATTTTGTTAAGTACCATGGTCTCTGGGATCTGAGGACAGAGCTTCCTTTAGGAGTGTGTTTCTTAAAGTACAGGACAGAACATCTTTAAATAACACCACCAGGCAAGTAGCAGGACCCTCCCTTCTCATTCCTTTCAATGTTTCTGATATGGTTGGGAATAAACACAGTCGTGGTAACTGGTCTCCCTTTAAATTCATGACCACTAACTTCAAGTGGGTCCTGAATGCTGCCCAGCAACTCAACAGTTTTCTTGCTCACTCACTAGACTACGTCATGTCTTCTCCACTCTCCTCGAACTCCCTCTTAGCTGATGACCTTTCTTCCTGTTTCACTGTGAAAGCTGACACAAACAAAAGACCTTCCCCAAGTTCCCATCATGTCCACTCAAGTCAGTGCTCATGTATTTTGCCATCTCTCCTGTTACTAAGGATAAACATTGCTCCTAGCCAAGGCTAAACTCTTTCCACTTGGGCACTAGATCCCTTTCTTTCTGGCTTACTTAAAAATCACTCCAGCAATTCTATCTTCTCTCCTGACTCACCAGTTTCCCCCTTTATACTAGGCCATTTCCATCAGCCTACAAACATGCTCTAATTTCTCTCACAAAAAGAAAAACAATTTTTTTAAAATTCTCAAACCCTTTTCTAATTTCAGCTACCACCTCACGACTCTCCTTTCTAAGAAAACTTCCACACAGTTGTCTGAACCCACTGTCTCCAATTCCTCACCTCCCATTCTCCTTGAACCTACGCCAATCAGGCTTTCACTCCTACCACTCCTAAAACTGTTCAAGTTCACCAAGGACCTTCATTTACTTAAACAGTATAACATAGTCGATTATTCTTTCCCTCTGAACAGCTTCTTCACTTAGCTTTCAGGTTATCGTCTTCTTTTGTTTTTTCTCCTCAGTGGTCATTCCTGCTCAGTCTCCTCTGCCGGTTCCTTTCCATCTTCCCAACCTCTGAACATCTGCATGCCCCAGGGCTCAGTCCTTTCCATCAAACACATACCATCTCCTGGCTTTAAATACCATCTACATTTATAGCTCCAGTCTAGGGAGATTCTGAATTTAGGGCACATATATCCAACTGCCTACTCAACACCTCCACCTGGACATTAATAGGCATATAAAAAACCAGCATGCCTAAAACCAACATCTTGAACCACACAAATCTGTTCTTCTCAGTCTTCTCCATTTAAGAAAATCGGAACTCCATCTTCAAGTTGTTCAAGCCAAAATAATTGGAGTCATCACTGATTCCTCTCTTTTACACTCCACATTCAATCTGTCACAAAATCCAGTTGGCCCTACTTAAAAATGTAACTAGAACCCAATCACTTCTCATGACTTCCACTGTTAAATTCTACTTAAAATGTAACTAGAATCCAATTACTTCTCACCACTTTCGCAATGGTCTGACTTACCAAAATTTATTACTGTGATAATCTTCTAACTAACCACTCCTACTTTCAGCATATCAGCTCGAGTGACCTTTTTATAATCTAAGCAAAACCACATCATTTGACTCCTCAAACCTTCCAACGGCTTCCTATCTCAATGAGATGAAAAACCCATGATAAGGCCTATGCAATTTGGCCACCCTTCACCTTTCTGACCTCATTTCCTTCCATTCCCTTCCTTGCTCACTCTACTCCAGCCACAGTGGCTTCCGTCCTATTTTGGGAACACACTTTCTACCTCAGGGCCTTTCTACTTGTTCTTCACTGTTTTGTAACATTCTATTCCCAGGTACCCACGTGGTTCACTCTCTCACCTTCTTCAGGTTTTTGCTCAAATGTCACCTTCAGTGAGGACTTGTTTTAGGACCCTATTTTAAATGACAATTTCTCTCAGTCCTTTACTCCTGATTTTTCTCCATCATACTCTTTACTATCTACCATACTGTTTATGTTAATTTATGTTGTTTATTTTCATCTCTCCCTACTAGATTCTGTTCACAGCTGTACCCTCAGGGCCAAGAACAGTACTGGCACACAGAAGTGGCTCAAAGGGTGATTTGTTGAATGAATAAAATGAGAAATTCTCAGTTTGCTGCTAGAATGTCTTCAGTACTCAATACTCACTAATCCCCTTTTAAAGCCCAGTGTCTTAGTAGGTAAAAGTATTGAGTCAGAATTTAGCAACATTAAATTCAAATGTTTTGCTTCATTTTGCTTTTTGATTACTTTTTTTTTAAGACACTGGGTCTCTACTCTTGTAGCACAATCATTTTTAATTTAATACAAATGTTTAAGTTTAAAAAGTGAGTTCCAAAGGCCGGGCGCAGTGGCTCACGCCTGTAATCCTAGCTCTCTCGGAGGCCGAGGCGGGTGGATTGTTTGAGTTCAGGAGTTCGAGACCAGCCTGAGCAAGAGCGAGACCCCATCTCTACCAAAAATAGAAAGAAATTAATTGGACAGCTAAAAATATATAGAAAAAATTAGCCGGGCATGGTGGCACATGCCTGTAGTCCCAGCTACTCGGGA
>CAUYSK010029786.1:0-55589 GCA_963575035.1 Avahi laniger | reverse complement strand
ATGCACCAGAGTGTATGAAAATAGATTTCAAAAAATAAGACAAACTTCCCCTTCATATTTGTTTACATTGTTTCTTGAATTTAATCCTCATTTTGTTTTCTCATATTTGTGCAGTTTAGCAGACTATTCTCATGGAAACTTCATGTGACTTTTTACCCCTTTCACAGATGAAAAAAGTGAGACTTAAAAAAGATTCCTTACTTGCCAAAGGTAGAGCAGCTAATGCATCTGAACTGCAGAGATTCCAAATCAGTGAAGTTTGAATAAATATAATTTTACTTTGCTTTTGTGGGATTTTGTTGTGGTTGTTGTTTTGCTTTTTTTTCCTGAGAGACATATATACTCATAAATTAAAAATCGCAAAAGAAAAAAAGAAAAGATAAACCTTTCTCACCTCTGTATTAATTCCCAAAACTCTTTTTTTTTTTTTTTTTTTTTTGAGACAGAGTCTCACTCTGTTGCCCGGGGTAGAGTGCCATGGTGTCAGTCTAGCTCACAGCAACCTCAAACTCCTGGGCTCAAGCAATCCTCCTGCTCAGCCTTCCGAGTAGCTGGGACTACAGGCAGGCGCCACCATGCCCGTCTAATTTTTTCTATATATTTCTAGTTGTCCGATTAATTTCTTTCTATTTTTAGTAGAGATGGGATCTCGCTCTTGCTCAGGCTGGTCTCAAACTCCTGAGCTCAAACAATCCGCCCGCCTCGGCCTCCCAGAGTGCTAGGATTACAAGTGTGAGCCATCGTGCAGCCTCCCTCAACTCTTAAAGACAGTATTTGTGAAGGATTTGGGGGAAGAAAGACAGGGAAGAGGGGAAAGTCCATCCCTGCTGATTTTTGCTGGGTTAAATTGTAAAATGTATTAATTCATGTATTAAATCATGTAAAATGTATTAATTCTTCTATTGTTTTTGCTCTTCCAATTTGAAAGAAATTATGTGTGTATGTATATATTATATATTTTCATTTCAATAAAATAATGCTATTTTTCCATGTCTATCTTGCAAGAGCAGATAATTAAAACCAAATTGATCTTTTCAAATTTCACCCAGAATCGTCTCTCCTTCCTGTCTCCTTCGGCTGCTGCAGAGGGATGTTTTTGGAGGAAATTAGATTCACTGTTTGCATAAACCAATGTATTTAGCTGGTGGCTCTGCAGGTCCAATTAACTGTTCTAACAATATGGGTGAAATGAGGTGATGGTTACGTTTATAGTAAATTAGAGTTCTTTTGATTGAACACTCCCTCTTGTGATCGTATTTAAAGTTAAGAAAACATAGCACTGCAACATAGTTCATAGGATGGGAGAGGATGCCTGGGGGAAAAGGAGAAGAAAAATATCTAGGTCATGGCATGAAATGCACGACCTCTGATTTACATATAAGTATAAAGAGAAGACTTATTTGCAGAAATTTGAAAAATTTCACATTGAAATACATCTTTATTATCAATGTTATTACTGCTTCATTATGAAAAATAATATTGATGCCAAACAAAATGGCAAGAGTCAAAGGAACACAGAGTAGAGAAGCAGTGGACGGGCATTCCAATGCCAGCTTTGCTGCTAGTTAAGTCACAACCTCTCTTAACTTACTTTTCCTTGTTGCTCTCAAACAACTTACATCTGGCAAAACAAAGTGCTTCACATAAAAGAGAAAAATAACCATTTGCTAGGTACTGCTCCAAAACAGCGTTAACTTGTTGATATTCATAACAACACGAAGAATTAGATATTATTTATTTCTACTTTACACACAAGAAAACTGAGGCAAAGAAAGACTCGCAAAATTTACAAGGCCTTTCTGCTGGTTAAGCATCAGAGCCAGGTTTCAAGCCCAGTGGACCTCTGAGCACATGCACTTAACTACTGCTGCATGCTATAATGTCCAAAAACTGAGATGAGTTCAAAGAAGGGAAAGATAGGATAATTAAGTAGCATAATTATTTACTGAGGATAGTTCAGCTTTGGAGTAGCAAGAGAAGGTTCCACATCATAAGAAGATGGTGAGACAAATCTTGAAGGATGAGGATCACTGGATGGACGGTGGAGTGGATGTTGGTTGTAGAATGGGGAAATTCAGCATGAAAGCAGCAGCAGGTGTAGGTGGCAGGATGGAAGAACCCAGGTGAAATGCAGTGAGAGATGAGGTTGGGCGCGCCAATTGTGGAGAGCTTTACTGTGTTAAAAACTTCCCAAGCTCCCCAGACAGCTCTGTTCACCCGGCCCTCAATATAGGCTAATCTCCACAGTTGAGCTTATATTGCCTGAATAACCTGGCATCCATCCATAGACTCTGCCATCCTTGAGGCAGCAGAACCAACCCCTCCTATTCAGCCTACTCAGCATGAAGATGACAAGGTTGAAGACCTTTATGATGATCCACCTCCACTTAATGAATAGCAAACATATTTTATCTTCCTTATGGTTTTATTAATAACATTTTCTTTTCTCCAACTTACTTTATTGTAAGAATACAGTATGCGGCCGGGCGCGGTGGCTCACGCCTGTAATCCTAGCACTCTGGGAGGCCGAGGCAGGCGGATTGTTTGAGCTCAGGAATTCGAGACCGGCCTGAGCAAGAGCAAGACCCCGTCTCTACCAAAAATAGAAAGAAATTAATTGGACAGCTAAAAATATATAGAAAAAATCAGCCGGGCATGGTGGCGCATGCCTGTAGTCCCAGCTATTTGGGAGGCTGAGGCAGTAGGATTGCTTGAGCCCAGGAGTCTGAGGTTGCTGTGAGCTAGGCTGACGCCATGGCACTCACTCTAGCCAGGGCAACAGAGTGAGACTCTGTCTCAAAAAAAAAAAAAAAAAAAGAATACAGTATGCATTACCTATGACATGCAAAATATGTGTTAATTGACTGTTGATGTCAGTAAGTCAACAGTAGGCTATTAGTAGTTAAGTTTTGGAGGAGTCAAAAGTTATATGTAGATTTTTGACTGCACAGAGAGTCAACACCCTTAACCCCCACATTGTTCAAGGGTCAACTGTAATTAATCTTGAGGTGATGACAGCAAGATTTTGTAGATCTGGCAGAAAGAGGGAGAGTCGGCAGAGGAAAGAGAATTTACCACCCTAGGGGAAGATGAGAAATATGTAAGTTTTTACTTTATCATTGAAAAGGAACAAAACAAAACAGAGTACATTTCAAAATATAGTTGTTTCTCCAACCAGAGTGGATGGGTTGGGGGCGATAGTTGCCTCCACACACCTTAGGGAGACACAAAGTGAAGGATCACCTTCTTGAAAACAGATCTCTCTCCAGAACAAGGGGAATGGAGTTAACTCAAGTATGCCCAGGTTATTCTTTGCAGATTTGCAAGTCAGATATATTACTTCACATCTTTTGGGCTGAAGTCAGTGAAAGGGCAGAGAAAAGCCAGACACTACACTAAATGAGCTCTCTTCCTAGGCAAGGAATAGCCAACAAGTCTCCGTTATTACAAACAATGCATAAGAATCACCTGCAAAGCTTGCTAAAAATAGAGATCCCCAGTCCAAATTCATAAATATCGTATCTCAGCAGACACTGAGAAAGACTCACAACCTAAAGAATTTGAAACCTTCTTGCACCACCAATACCAGCAGCATCTATTGCAATGCATGTGTCAACCACACTGTTAGAAACACTACACTAACTCTGCAGTTCCAGCAGTGAGTGGAGCTAACAAAATGAGTGTGGATACATAAAACCTTATTTAATTATTAATCTTATCAGTGTTATTACTATCAATCACTGGATTGAGATTCTAGTTACATGTGAGTCCCAAAAGTAATAATATATGTATGGAAGAAATTGTCTTCTTTTGATTTGATCCAAAGAAAAACCTAAAGAAGATGTTGAATATACCAGGTACTTAATAATTTCTAATGGTTTCTCAGTCTGAAGAGAGTGGGAGGATGTGGGTTCAAACAAGGAGCCACAAGCTTTGATAGCTGCCCATGCTTCTCTTTGCAGAGTCTTTAATGGGAATCTTTTCTTGGCAGGTTAGTGCTTGAAATGCCTGGCTGCTTTGATTAATTGTTGCACCGTGCTTTGGATGAACCAGGTAGGGAAGGGCATTCATCTTATTTTAAGAGTGGCTTTCCATGCACTGAGGAAATTAGCTTGCCCCTAATGAAAGGCCTTGACATCATTAGCCAGCTCAGAACCACCTGTTACTTTTAAATTAAAGTGTCAGATTTTAGAGGTGTTCTTTAATTTTATCATTTCTGATAAGCTGTTGTTTGAAGAGGAAAAAAAAAGATAGGCCCTGTGTTGGGAGAGTTCAGCCAGGCGGCACCTCTCTAAAGACAGACTTTCTGAGCTATTCTATGATCAGATTCACCCTTGCTCATCCAAGCTCCCATCTAACACAACCACAATACCCTGCGATCAGCCTGATTCACCGAGAAGGAAGCTTCTCCTGGGGAAATCGTGTCTAGACTTTGATGACTGCATTTAATCCCAGGACCCAGGGACAAACTAAAGCAGAGCAAAGATCATTAGATGCTACCTGAACAATGGATGCTACCCGGGTGTCCTGGACATAGATGTTTTTATAATAATTTTAATTCAAAATTATTATTAATGATAGTAGTAAAGGTATTATAATAACTACAGTTTGGGGCACATATTATGTGCCAAGTACAGTGTTAAGCACTATGTCTTATTTAATTCTCATAGTAGCTTTTTGAGGTGGTTATTATTCTACCACCATCCTTTTACAGGTGAAGGAACTGAGGTCCAGAGTGGGAAAATCATTTGTTCAAGGCCATATGGCAATGGTGCTAGGAACCAGGTTTGTCTGAATCCAATGCCCATGTTCTTACCTAGCATGGCTTTTGCATCATTACATCAATCCACCATTGTGAGTTTAATGAAATACAGGGAACTGTGCCAGAATATCTGAGCTTTTTGTTGAATGACCATCCCAACATACGTACAGGAGTACCAAGAGTTCACTGGCTTAAAAACATGTCCCTATGCATATAACATGGACCTAAGATTCTTCTGAGTTAGCATTGAAATGTAGGGTAGTATTATCCTGTCTAATCTACAAAGAAATTGAGGTTAAAAGGCAGAGAAAGAGCGGTAAAAAGATAATTAGCAGAGCCAGGTCCAGCACCAGTACCTTTCACTCCAAATGCTTTTTCTGCTATAGGATGCACCTTAAAGGCACTATGCTAGAGAAAGCTGAGAGCATTGATCTCTTTCTGTCGGAGCCATTTCCTTCTTATACTCAGATGTTAAGAAGGACATATTGGAATGTTTAGGGGTGCACACATCTGTGCACGTATGTACACAACTGAGTATGGGAGGTGGGGGATGTAGGTGACCCTCATGCCCCCTCCCCACACCCAGGTCATGGCACATGGGTCTAGGGATGAAGAAGCTTCAGGTATGTAGCATGTGGCTTGGCCCTCTTTATTTTCTCCATGTCGTCTACCTCGGCAGCCACGGAATAAAGTGACCTGACATGAAAAGAGAGACACAGAAATGAAGAAGGGGGCATGATTTAATTCCACAAGCCGAAATTATAAAAATCTGTTTTTAAGGTTTATTTTCCATTAAGAAACTTTAACTGGGAAGGCTTCGTAACTGGCAAGTGGAAGATGCCATATTTTCTCACTGTCTAGGGCTACTTTGGCCGGAGGTGCTGGGGGTGGACGGACGGATGGAATGCAGGAATGCAGAGACATCAGCCAAGTCAATTATATTTTTTATTCTTATCAAATCCCCTCAACCAAATTGATTACCAGAGAAGACCAGTGAGCCACAGAATTGCATTTGCCTCTTCTCACAGGGCCAATGGCTTCAGAATTTGTGTGTTAGCCATATGATGTTGCCTATCATTATTGGTTGAAATGTAGAGGTCTCCAGTTCAGAAGAGAAATGCTAAACCTTCTTTCTCTTGGAAGCCAATCTGGAGCTGAGTGAAAAAAATAACAAAATCACAGCTTGTCTTTGATGTGACTGAGAACCAAAGTACAATGGAAGTCTGGGCAGAGAACAACGTCCAGGAACTTCCTTTGTGCTCCCAACTAGGCTCAAGTCTGAAGCTCGAGAGATGGATACCCTGGGGGAGCCTAGGTGGAGAGGCCAGCCTTAGATGTATGTCACAACTGGAAAAACAGCACCACACTCTACAAGGAGAGTGCAGAGTTCTTTGTTGCTGACAAGTATACCGCAAGGCAGAAATTTATAGGCTCACATATTCAGACATAAAAGGTTTGAATTCTGTCTTGGCTACTTAATCGTTTGTGCTAGCTTTAGCAAGTTATTTAATTTTCTTAAACTTTATTTCATCTCCTGTAAAGTAGAGATAATGCCATATGACTATTAAATAAGTTAACACAAGAAGAAAGCTTAGCATAATACCTGACATGTAATAAGTTGTCAGTAATTGTTAGCTATTATTACTAACAATCAAAAATAAGAATAAAAGTGTCAAGACTGGGTGTGATCAGGTGGGATTCAAGGATGCTTAGAAAACTAACAACTTGGGGAATACCTGGTGAAGAAGAACATCTGAGGCTTGATTGCAACCCAAGAAGGGCCAGTGCGGGAGGAGTGATGTCCAAGGAGTCTTCAACCAAAAGGTGTAGATGAGGGATGGCCTACAAGCATGGAGACCCCCTCAGTCTAGGTCCTCTGACCACTTATAACCGTAATCCTAAAATTCTTAAAGGGGCAGCAGGCAAGTATTAATAGATACCAAAGGATGGAAATAGTCAAGCAGATGTTCACTTTTATTTTTCAAAACTACAGTAGCCAGTCCAGTCTCTTGCTCCTTACTGTAAGATTTTTCTTTTCTCTTGTCCTACTTTATCACAGGAATGGAAACGTGGTTTGGGGTTTATTGTGACCTACCCAGGCCCATATGGGAAATCCCCATCTGCAGTCCCTACAGAGTGTGTGGTTCAACATGTGATCCCTGCAACACCCCCCACTGTCCCAGACCACTATCAGTTGACTGGACCACAAGTGGATGCCTAAGTAGGGGTGGATCATCAATAGACTGGGTGCTGCCTGGCATTAAAAAAGGAATAAGTCTAAAGAGATCCCTTGCATTGGGAATTTCAACCAATGAACATAAAAAGAAGTCCCAGATAGAACAGCTGAAAGTCCTGAAAGTGTATTACTGGCTCGTGTGCTCAACACTCTTATGAGGAAGAGCCCAGCGGATCAAGGTGGATAAGATGGAGCAGAGGAGCAGAGACTCAGGGACGCTACAAGAAGGAAGATGGCGAAGCCTTCACATCCCAGAACCATCTTTTGGGAGATTTGCTTGTTGATCTTCCCAGGGCCCAGTGTTCAGTTTTTTCTTGAATCCTTGTTTTGGCCTTAGCCTACACCTTCCTCCAGTGATTCTACTTGAACTTGGGTTTTTTTTCCTTCTTATATTCATATTCCTAAAGGGAATGAAAGCCCTGTGTCAGTTCTAAAAGCAAAAGCAGAGAAGAGCCAACTGAATATCAGGTTTCTTTTCCTAAAGAATCTCTGCACACTGGCTTATGCTTTAAAAAATGATCCAGAAAAAATTATATGCAAAGGTATCAATAATTGGTTGGAATATTCATGGGAAAGCTCATCTTGAATTCAGTCCCACTAAGTGAAGACGCCCCACTTTTCCCTAGGAAGGCATCTTTTTGTTGCAGCAGAGAGGCCCCGTGACTCAGGAAGAAGAAATACAAGGTCTGCCAGAACACAGGTGGTGGTTTGAAACCCGACTATGTAGGCTTGGGCCAATTATTGTCGTTCCAGTAAGGAAGCTCTTCATGTTATGCCCCTATTTATGTGTGTGTTTATTTTTATAATTATGGCTTCATGGATTTTTATTTTATTCAGGGGATAATAATTCATTTTATTGTTATTTATTTCCATACTCTAATTGCCTCTAATTTGACCAGTTGGCTCTTCAGTGTCTTGCAGGCATGTCTCCATCATTCCTTGAGTCACTCTAAATTACCTACTCTTCATTACATAGTGACTGCTTCTCAGCTGACAATGCTTTTCTGGCAAAACAACATATTTCAGGCTTGTCTTATACTTTCTTTGCCCCGGCATAGCCATTCCCCCAAGGAGATCTGGTTTCTATGAGTGAAAAATAATACTTAGAAACAAAGATTTGGATGCTGAAGATACATATCGCTAGTGGCACGTCATTGCTGTTAGCCTATATTTATTCCTATATCTATTTATTAAAAACCATGAGTTCATACTGTTATCTCCAATTCCATTCTCCCTCCTTCCCATACCCACCCCACTCCTCCATACCATAAAAACTTGAGCCAGTGATTTTACCACTCTGACTCAATTGCTCCCTCCGTAAAGCAAGGGTAATAATATCCTCATTGCTTACCTTTTGAGTAGGTTAGATGCAATGGTGTTTATAAACTTCCTCAGACAGGCCTGCACTGTAACAGGTCTGCTGTGCCTCAGACAGCAAAGGCTTCCTCCAGGTGGACACCTGGAAAGTGCAGTGGGGGCCGGCTTTTGCCCCTGTTTGCAACCTGAATAAGACTGACCCCTAGAAGGCCTACATCATAGGCAATCAGGAAGTAGTTATTGCTATAATAAATACAGGTATGTTTTTTTTTTTTTTTTTTTTGCAGAATGTTTCATAAGTAGGAGAATAAGAGCAAATAAAAGTGATATCCAGATTTCAGTTGAAAAGGAAACCTGACGCAGCCCAGAACACTGTCAACAGCACCAAGGACATCTCCTTGGTCCTAATGGAAAACAGTTTTCACTCCCCTAGCACAGATCATTTTTTAACCTGATGACTGATTGTATCACACCTTAAACTCTAAGTCAGAAGCAGATTGAAGTGAAAATAAAACACATTCCTGTCATGCAAAGGCTCCATTACCAGCCAAGAAGCAGTCGCTATATAATGTAGAGTATATAATTCAAGATGACTCTAAAGGGGGAGAGCTTGCCTCCTGTCATGTATGTAGAGTGTGAAGTTTGCTGGCAGATGTGTGGGTTATGACCTTGCGAAGGCCGCGCTGCCAAAATGTTCCACATGTTTCCTCTGAAGACAGGAAAGTCAGTTCATCCTCAGGCCCCTCTGGTGATTTCTCTACAGGGCTTGACGGACTTTCAATCTGTTGGTGAGAAGCCTAATACGAGTAACTCAATGCTGGTTTGTAGAGCATTAAAGTAACAGACCTCCAAAGTGGCATTTGTAGCTCTGCAAGGACTGTAAGGCTGCCGTAACCACAGCTGTATTAGGAAGGGGCAGAGCCATTGTGGGCAGGCCCTCTCCTCTCGAAGGAGTCCCTACAATACAGCATCAGAGTGACACAAAACCCAAGGTCACTGCGGCAACTGCTCAGCTACTTTATGTTTCTATTTAACCTTTCAATCGGGGATAGAAACGAAAGGACTCAAAGCCACATGATGTCTCACCTCCAGAGCCAGGTGTCACTGACACCTAAAGAGTGCCTCAGAATGCTGAGAGCCAAAGAATATCATCCAAGAGAAAAGCAGAAGCAACATTGTGGTTCTCAGAATTGGCAACTCCCATTGTGCATATTTTCAAGAGTTTCTAAAATCTTTGGGCTCATGAAGTCTTCGATTTAACACCTTATTTCGTGTGATAAAGGCCATGCAAAAGCTGAGCCAAGTGAGTTCCCTACGGTTTATTTTCTAGTCATCTGCTCCCAAAAAGCAATATTTAGACCCCTGTCACAGACCCCATCAAGGAAAAGAGGAATGAGCTAAGTCTGAAAGAGCCTAGCACAGAGTATGCATACAGTGGGCACTTAATGAACAGATCCCCCCTCCTTTTTAGTGTAGGACCCTTGCTCCTCGCCTAGTGAGCATGGAAGATTCTGTCTAAAGAAGAGCTGGCTCTGAGGATTCCCTGGGCCACTGAAAGAAATCTGCTCCCTCAGAGATACCCAGGGGTCAAGAATCCTCCTTCCTCTCTGCCCACCTCAAGCAGCCAGGCAAATTGCCACCCCAACTGGGAAGGAAATATCATCACCCTGGAACTGATGTAAAGACCATCTCTGTGAGTAGGTGCCTCTGGCTCACCATCATGGGAAGGTGTTCTGGCCACACCTGTGGCCCCCACCCAGGCCCACCACCGAGGCCAGGTGTGGCATTCAGAAGGGGCAACATAATTTGAAACCACTACCCCGTTTCCCAGCTATGTCACATGAGGCAAATCTTACCATCTCTTTATTTGTAAAATGAAGATCTGTGTAACCATTTCGTAAGTCCAAGGTGAGGGTTAAGTGTGACCACATAGGAAGTGCACATAGCAGATGTTAACTCTTACTGCTTTTACTTGAAACTCAGCCACTCGAGATGCACTGCCTAATAAAATTGTCCCGCTCCCCCCAGTCAAATATTTCACCTCCTCAAAAGAGGTATGATGTAAATGTACCGACACCTTGGTGTAAGTCAATATCCCAGGTCACTTTCTTACCTGAGAACAGTGACCAGGGATGCTGGAGAGGCAAGGGTGAGAGGGCAGAGAAAATGGAATATAAACATGAGGCTGGAATTTCCTGAAGACACCCTTTATTAGATTTTATAGAATTTCCCAAACCACAAAAAATTCCTCGTCCATAAGAAGGAAAACAGGAGGCCACTGCCAGATGCTACCCCATTAATACAAACGAGTAGAAAAGGAGTAATATTTCCAAAGCTCCCTATAATTCAAGGGACTGACTTTGCAAAAAATGAAGAAAACTCACAATACTAAACCAAGCAGGGTGTTAGACCATCATTCTAGAAGGAAAAAAAATGAGACTACAAAAGCAAAAATAATACAAAGAAGCATCCAGCTCTGAGGACATTCCCTGGCTTTTATCTCAGTGCGTTGAAGCAATTTGAGTACACAAAAGGTCCCTAAAAACACTCATAAATTAAACTAAACTCCAGGTAACTATTCCCAAAAACTAGCAAAAAATTCTTCCCAGTTTGTGAGATTCAAAAGATTTAAGGTACACAGTGTGGCTGCAAGTAGAAAAAGACAGCAGTGTTGGAATGTTAGGTCAAGTGCTGGCTGGATAAGTCATTTAACACTCTAAGTCTTAGGGATGTCCTCTGTAAAATGGGGATAATAATCGAATCTGTTTCATGGCACTGTTGTGAGAGGTGAGTATGAGAATAAATTTAAGGTCCTTAGCTAAATGTTTGACATTTAATACTCAATAACTGTCTTGTTGTTGTTATCATCCTCTAACTTGTTAAGAAAGGAATGACATTGTAACAGAAAGTGTGGGAAACGCCTTCTATGTCCACCCAGTGTTACACCAAGGAAACTCTCTGCAGTGGTCAATTAGGGAAGTGGAGAGGGAGAATGAAGACAAGTTAGTTAAGGGGCACAAAAATACAGTTAGATCGAGGGAATAAATTCCAGTATTCAGTACTACAGTAGGGAAATTATAGTTAATGATAATTTATTATACATTTCAAAATAGAAGGGAAGAATTATAACATTCCTAACACAAAGTCAAGATAAATATTTGAGTTGATGGATATCCCAATTACCCCGATTTGATATATCAATAAATAAACAAATAAATAAGAGAATATATTCAAACTCTGAAAAGAAATAAAATACCTCAAAAAAAAGTCTAAGCTTAATTTAATGCATTAAAAGACTACGGGGATAAAGCAAAAAAAATAAAAAGAATTTAAAAATTTGTAAGTAGAAATAAAGGTCACCACCACCCCAACTCCTCTGCCACCCAATAGGGAAGTGCCCCACATAGGAGACCCCTTAGTGAACCAAGAAAACATTCCATTTAACTCTCTACCAAGGGGACACAATTGAATTTGGGATCCCTGAACCCAAACTCCCCTACAGAGGCCTTGGGGCTGAGGACACTTGAATGAGGTTCCTCGGCAGGGAAGCGAGTGCCCCGTGAACCACATAGGACAGGCAGTTGCAGGCTTCTGTGGATATTATTTGCCTTTAGTACTACAATTTTTCTTAATGTTGCAAATATATACAAGCATGACAAATGGGGGAGCACAAAATGACCACTATGATTAAAATACGTGTGTGAATAAGCCATCGGAATAGTCTCTGCAAATAAAGGGCCATATAAATGCTAATATTCCCACCTCTTACTGGTAATAATAATGTGTCATCTGGCCGAAACAGTTCCTTAAGTACTTCATGTTCTCTGCTGGAATCAAGTCATTAATCCCATTTATATAGTTAATGGGGAAGCCCTGAGTCCAAATTAAGGTCCTAAAGAAAAGTACTGGAATTAATGACAAAGGGGAATCATTTTTTTCTCTACAGCTATAATGGTGCTTTGCTAAATAGCACTTTTTGACCCTGAACTTTGCTTTGAATACTGAATAACCTACCCAGGAAAGAAATGCTTAATACACCTACATCAATAGTTTTCAAGTTAGTCAACCCACACACTGCTAGGATGGCACCGTCACCCTGACCCCTTAATACATCTCTTCCCTCCAGCATCCGTGTTCCAACCCGTCCACAAAGGCTCAGTCAGCTTTTGCAGCACACCAGTAAACTAGGACAGCCATGCCACACTTGCCCCTAGCTCTACAAGGTGATGCATTTTCAGTCTGTGGCCCAGTTCCACATGAAATACAGTAGGACAAAGTAGTTATATGTTTTAGTGAGCTCCAAGGTCAGACAGACATCCCAGCTCTACCAGCATCTGCAGTTTCTGGGTCAGTTACCATCTTCCATGTTAGTGTTCCTTGTCTTTAAAGTAGATGTAGAAGTAAGAGGCACTCATGGGATCGCTTAGATAATTATTTACTATTATCAATACATAAGTGACTGTACGGAAAGAGGAATGGAGGGAGGGGCAAGAGAGAAGACTCCCTGGAAGGTCACTGCTTTATTCAAAAGACCAGTGAGAAGACAGGCTAGAGGAACCCTCCTCAGAGCCCAGTGTCTCCCCTACCAGAATCTGTTCTTATTCTCTGTCACTAAGAAGTTCAAGAGCAAAGGCTGTGAACCTGAAAGGAGCAGCAGTGTCATTCTAGATGCCAGACCTGGGGCCCTTCGAGCATCAATGACAGTGTTGGATTTTTCATGGGGTACAGGATATGTCCTGTGAGCATGTCTACAGACCACAAACAAAGGGAGATGCTGAGCCTGTCTCATTACTATGCTTCCTACAGAGAACACATCTGCCGAACCACTGCCTCCCTGCTCCACAATTACAAGTCCAATTAGAGAGGAGAGGTTACAGCAAAGAAGTCTAATGTGGCTGAAATGGCTGTTGTTACCCCTCTGCCCACGCACATCCTCTGGAGGAAGCTCTTGGGCTCTAGCCTGGGTCATGTGGGATTTCTTCTTAGCATCCACAGGCAGCCACATTTAGAGGCAACTCCTCTCCCTACTGTGCGCCCAGCCTGTGGTGGAATGGGGGGACCAAACTTTATCCCCAGAGGTTCTGAGGCTCCAGACTCAGTGTGTCCATAAACCTAAAATAGGAGGCCTGAGCCCTGCTGTGGGGCCACATGCTGTGATGTGAGTGGAGTGACATATAGCAGCCAGTGAAAGAAGCTCTGGCAATACTAGGACTGAGACAATAGGCCTAAAATGTCACTACCCTAACAAACAGGACAGCCCGGCAGTCTAAGTGTAAGGCAGGCAGGCCCCTGAAGCAGGGAGTAGTTACCCTGGGGCTGCACACTGGGGACCCTCCCTAGAGGCAGGGAATGGCCTCCTGCTGGTCAGCCTTCTCCCTCTGGAACTAACTTAACTGCTTTTCTAGAAAGAAAGAGAAAGAGAGAGAGGAGGAGGAGGAGGAATGAAGGAAGGCAGGGAGGGGAATACCATTTTAAAATAAATTACATCAAAACTACTAAAAGTAAGCAATACAGAAAAGTACACAAATTACTGAAAATGTCGCCAATGTGGGTTAAGGGAGAAACCATCATTTAGTGAAAGTCGTTTTTTCCACATTTCCATACCTGACAAATAAACAAATAAATGGAAGGATGGGTAGAAAGACAATGATTTTATGAAGAAGAAATGTTACATTATGTACCTTTTAATAAAAGAAGTTGAATTTAATCTTATAGAGTACACACAAAAAAAAGGAAACTGAAATAAAACTAAGGGAAATGTTAAATCTCATATAAATGCTTCTTCATTACAAAAAGAGATGAGCTCCTACTTCCAAACTCCCCAGGTCCCTTCAACACTGAATACCTGAATCCCTGTCTGATCTCCAGTCCCCCGTTGGCATAACTTGGATTAGAGAAAAGTCAGTTTCCAGCTAAAGAGGGCAGGCAGCCTTGGCGGCAAGTCTGGAGAATACAAAGACAGTCCTTCCACCCCTAAGAACTCTACTGTGTCCCTACCATGAGGTCTTCCACTTGCATCTTCAGTCACTTGGCTGGTGAAAGGCTCCGGTAAAGTGTAAGAACATCGCTTGCAGAGGTGTCCAGTGTGCACTCTCCTTTCCTGAATGCAGTACACCGTCTCTACTTTGGTGGTTGATCTCACAGGACACAAAAAGGCCCCTCCCTATCCTTCTGAGGCTGCAGAGAATTACCCTCACATCGTCTCACAGTTTCCCAACTCCAATAACAGATTTAGCGATAGTCGCAATTCCTTTTCACAAGTGCCTGTGTGAAGGAAAGAGGCACCTTTTCAAGTCACAGAGCAGAAGCTAGTCTGTTGAGCCCAGGATTTTCTTAATCAGATATGCAAATTACATTCTAACTGTAGCTCTGAGGCTAGGAAGGGAAAGTAAGAGCAAAATCGTATGATTCCATTTCAATGTCCTCAAAATTTAAAGAATACCACGTAAGAATCACCTGTAGGATTTGGAGACTCATTGATCTGTTTGAGTTTATTAACATGAGAATCTCAGAAAAGGAAAAGAGAATAGAAACTGAGATACACAGATCCTTCCCCCAGTACCCAAAGACTTACACATGATTGTCTTTGAAGGAAATGCCTCTGTCAGAGCAATCAAGTCTGTGCTGGATAAACTCAGCCCCAAAACTCTTGCTGACTTGCAAATGGACACCCTGGAGGGGGCTTCCCCTCAGGACCCTGCCCTCCTTTGTGCCTTTCTTCTTCCAAGATGGATTCATGTGGCTGAACTTACGTTCCTGATGGATTTCCTTGTCCTTAGCTATAAATCAATGCCTCTATGCCAAATTGATTCTAATGATACAGTATGCAAGGAAAAAGGAGAAAAAAAATCTCTAGTCTCTAAACTTTGTCTCACTCTCTTTCTTTAAAATTTAAATCTGCAGGTACTGTGGCTGTCCAAAGCTTATCCATTTGTTTAAGACCATTAAAAGAAAAATGATCAAATATTAAATCCCTGGGCATAAACATGACAAAGGAAAAATGGATGAATGCTGGCACTCATTTGTAATATTATAGTATTCTGGCGTAATATAAGTTTTTCAACCTTAAGCAGGAGACATGTGATGACTTTTAATAGAGTTCTCTTTATGAACTTTTTTCTCTATTTCGGTTTCAAAACTGCTGATATTTTTTTTATCCCTGGCTCTCTCACAGTTGCTTCGCAACACACATCTCTAAGTTTCAAAGCCAGGGCCCACTTGGATGATGCTTGGTTCGATGCATAGGCACTCACAGGTGGTGGCAAGCAGGGCTCTCCAGGACTGGAGGAGGGACAGCGTTGTGATGCCTGCTCCCTGTTCCCTGCAGAAAGCCCCCACCCTACATATGCGAAAGGCACTGCTTTGACTCTAACTTTCTAAGAGTTTAGAGCTTAATAATAATCATCTCTTACATATACAGCATAAGAATTAAGAAATTTCTACTCACATAGAACCAAATCCCCCCTCCCCGTCACTCCATAGATGTGAAATTTGGGCACTTACTTAAATTCTCTAAGCTTTAGTTCTTTCATCTGTAGAATGTGAGTGACACAAGGACCCACCTCACAGTGGGTCCCTATATTCAGAGTCCTTATAGTCACAGGGAATATAAAATAACGTACGACTTGTATAGGCTTAGCAGAGGGCCTGGTACATACCACATGCTCTGTACACGACTGTGTTCTTGCTCTCCTCCTTCCTCCTGCCTCTTGTCCCTGTGTAAGCTAAGAAATACCTTTGGTTCTACGGGGAACCAGGCCAAAGGTGGAGGGAATCCCGCTAATTGACAGCCGAGTCCCCACCGGAGACTCTCCCTGTGGTTCGCAGCTAGTCTCCCAATATTCCTGCTCCTCCATCCTGTGGACACCTGCATTTGCTTTTTAACCCACCTACCTTTATTTCTATTACTTGGGTGATCCCCGTGCTAAAAGTCCATTTAGAAAATAACTGTTTAAAAATTCCTTATCGAGCAGAAAGTATAAAGACTGCACCATACAAAGAAACTTTAGAGTCACCAACTCGGGAGTATCGATTAGTTTGGCAACACCACAGAAAAATAAAAGTCTTTTCAAATGGCCAGGTAAGAAAAGAATCATAACATCGAGTAAAGGTATAAAGAATTTGTTTAGGGGATAAAGAAAACAGGATGGGTTGTGAATATAAAAAATGCTTGCAACCTTTTGGTCAATATTTCTATAAAAACATAAACATTAACTAACTATATGTTGGTGTGCCTTACAGGATATATAAAATAGTGTCTCTACATAAAACCGTCTCTGATTTCATTTATAGAGAGCTATATTTATTAATTATAATATTGAGTAAACACCATAATTTTTAAATAGGGTGCCATTATGACACCTAACTACAAAAATAATTGGAAAAGGCTTTTAGATGTGAGGTGAGTCATGCCCCTTTCTCCACACATGACTGTCTACACACTATTCCAATAATAATTCATAACAGTATTAGTCATACCAGCCAAAGAGTAGAGACAAACCAATGTCCATCAACTGGCAAATGGATAAACAAAATTTGATATATTCAGCCATAAAAAGGAACAAAATACTAATACCACAACATGGATGAACCTCAAAAACGTGTTAAGAGAACGAAGTGAGACACAAATCACCAAATACTGTATTTGAATATTGTATTTATATGAAATATGCAGAAAAGGCAAATCTATAGAGATCTGTAAATTAGTGGTTGTCTAGGGGTGGAAATGGCCATGGGTATTAATTGTAAATTAACACAAGGGATCTAATGGATGATATAATGTTCTAGACCTTGATTGTGGTGATGGTTGCACAACTGGGTAGATTTAATAAAGATCATTGAACTGTATAATTTAAATATGGGACATAAATTATACCTCAATAAACTTTCTTTTGGGGGAAAAAATAATACATTCATGCATATGTGTGTATGGCCTGGTTCAAGTTGTGTCTTGAAAGGCAAAAGTAAACACAACTTCCCAGACTTCAACCACTGGCGTCAAGAGCTTCCACAGTTATTAGTTTCTGTGATTCTGTGACTTTTTTCTGACATTAAGTTTTCTCCATCTGCTGATCGACATTCCATAGAAAAATTCATGCTCTTGTGCATACAAACATGCCCAGCACCACTGATGTACTCTTCTCCTTTTTCTTCCGCCCTAATAACATTTCTAATCAATTTTTTATCCACTCTGACAAATAGCCCTGGGTTAGCATGACACCAAAAAGAGGTCTGGAAATTTAGTATATGTGCATCTCGAAGAGTTCAAAATATAAAGCCATTCACATATTCATTGCTCTCTTCTCCTAAATTTACAAATTCCCAGCCCCAGTATGATTTTCATTTGCAGATTATCTTTTAAATCACTTGTTTCCCCCCCTAGGGTTTTCTTAGGTCAAAACATGTGTTCCCATTGAACACCTTCCTTTGCATGTTGCTATCTCTAAGATGATGAGTTAGTAGATAATATGATAAAAAGTCAAATGTGGGTCCTTCTTTCACCAAATGGAGGAGAGAGTGGAGCCCCATGTACATCAAGCTAAAGGTGCCCCAGACACTACCTGTGACTCAAAGGGCTCTGTCCTCTGGGACTACCATTTTGGCTACGGTAAATAAAAGAAAATCGATGTCTATACTCCCCTTTAGAAGTCAAAGCATTCAAAGGCAGCTGTCATCAGTACTTTCCATAACCCTCATGGGTAAAGGAGGCACATTTATAAGCCAGAGCCTGATGGAGGATGGGAGGAAGGCATGTGAGTGCCAAATAGAGGGATAATGTCATACAGTTCTCCACCCTTTCTTCCTGCTCCCATCACATCGGTGAGCAATTTCAGGGGTACATTGCTGATAGCGGTCACCTCAAACAACTACTCCTCCCCACCCTGCCTGATGCAATAGTGGAATGTCCTTGCCTTTGTCATGGCGTTGCCTTCTTATAAGAGGTATTAAATAAAAAAGAAAGAGCCAAAGCCACCACTTGCTGATTCTTTTAATACAACACAATTAAAGTGCAGTGCTTGCCAGGTGCTGGGATGCTGGCTTCATCACTTTCATTGACTAGACCCCTCACCCCAAAGACCTAGACATACACATGCACACATCTGGGTTCCAAAGGTCCATGACAACAGGGAGCTCTCACAGCGACAAGTACTATGGCCTCCCAGTTGCCTACACAACTGATAACTTTCAAAACATAGATCCTGCCTCTCCACTTTCTCTGATTTAGAATGAAACCAAAACTTCCTGCCATGCCCAACACCCTCCCCATGATCTGTCTGCTAGCTCTCTGTTCAGGGTAACTTCTGAAAGCTTGGAGAGAGAACAATGAAGGTGAGTGATTTGTTGTCTGCCTACATGGCCATGTCCTAAGAGGTTTGCCCTGAAAAGTGCCCGGCAGGTCTTCAAGCATTAAAACCTATTGACCTCTCTTCTTGTAGCCCATGTTTCTTCCTTGTTCATATCTAGAATAAACCTAATTCTTTCTTTTTCCTAATGTGAATTGTCCCTAACATCTAGAAAATGATCAACAGCTCTGGGACTAAAATAAAACTTAATTGATATCTTAAAAAAGCATAATTTCTTCCTCTACAAGATGTACAATTTTCACTCTGATAATACCAGCATTTAATTTTTTTGCAACTTTTATCTCAATATCCAAATTTTTACCAGCCTGGCCAGAGAAGCACATGACATGGAAGCACAGCAAGCTGCTTGTGGACCTATGCAATCGAACATGCTGTGGATGAGGCAGTGCTGAACCTGAGGCCCCCAGTACTGAGTTCAACTCTGTTCCTTGTCCCCAGCTCATTTGCATCCAGTCCCATAAGCTCTCTCTGGTACTTAGTTTCTTCTACAAGTGCCTCAGTCTGTTGCTGAGAAATACAGATATTTCTGTATGCTTGGTGAGAAAGTGGGTTAGAAAAAGGACTCCTGGAAAAGAATCACAGAGAGCACAGCCCAGGGCAATGCAAAGCTCTGAAGACCTAGGCTATCAGGGTGGGTGCCCAGGGGGAGACTTCAAGCCCTGGGGTAAGATTGGGTCCTTCCAAGGAAGCCACAGCAGTGACACGTACAGCAGTAGAGCCCAGTGAACACTATATGGTGTCTGCCCAGGCCCATTCATGGGCACACATGAGACTCCCCTCGGGAATACCAAAAATATTTCAGTGGAATGTCAGCGAAATAAGGTCTAATGGGAGAAGCAGGGACAAGAGACAGTGACATATGTGATTGTGACGCAACTGAACCTGCAGGCTGGTGTAGCCTGAGGAAGCCTAGGCTGTAGGTAGGATAAAGCCCCTAGACTAGTGCTGTGATTCTTATCTCAGCCTGAGCCACACAATTTCTTAAGCAGTGTGTGTAAAACTGCAAATATCCAACACCCAGCCCCGAAGGCTGACTCAGTAAGTCCAGAGTGGGCATCTTCATTTTTATCAAGTTCCACAGGTGATCCTAACAGACATCCAGACCTTGGATCCACTGGACTCAATGATCTCAAAAGATCAATCCTGACATAGATTAAAGGATTTTTAAAAATATTCTAAAAACTTAATTCTTTCTTTTTTTTTCTTTATGTTTGCATATTTATCTATTTTAAATCATTTTACACGATCTAGTATCTACATTCAGGGCCTACCACTGTTCGCCTCTTTCAACTTTATACCCATTTTTATTTTATTTTTTTTATTTCAGAATATTATGGGGGTACAAATGTTTTGGTTACATGTATTGCTTTTGTACAGTTTGAGTCAATGTGATAAGTGTGCCCATCACCCAGATAGTGTGCATTGCACCCTTTACACCCATTTTTAGAAAGTGTCTTAAAAGCGAAAGTCTGATATGTGAAAGTCACTGACCTTTAACATCCCTACATAAGGAAAACCTCTTATAGGTTAAGTGCAGATACAGTCTTTCCCTCATTATCTGAGTCTCATTTCCTACCACAGCGTACAATATCTCTGTAGGTTGATTCCTTTTTATTCTTCACTATTCCCAAACATTTTTTAGTTTGACAAGCCAATTCGGTGATTAACCTTAGATAGAATTATTTTTAAAAAGATAAACAAGACCATACTGAATAATGAAATTGTACTGTGGCAAAGTTAATTGGTAGATATCTGTCAGTGCTGGGCTCTCTCTGATGCTCAGTCCAACACACTACTTAGTCTTGATCCTATAAAATTCCCTAGAAGAAAACCTCATTGAAAGGGAGACAAGATAAGGGAATAAGAGATCCAAACTATCCTTTATTTAGAGAAAACTCAAACCAAAGAAAGCAAAAGAAAAGAAATAGTTATGACTAGAGCATAAATAAATATAAGAGAATAAAAAAAATAGAGAGAATCAACAAAGCCAAAAATTGGTTTATTGAAGAGATCAACAAAACTGAAAAACTAAGCTAGACTGACCAAGAAAAGAAGAGAGAAGACTCAAATTATAAGATTCAGGAATAAAGAGGAGACATCATTAGAACATCTGTATTGACCTAAAACAAATGAAGAGATAAAATAATAATTTAAGTACTCCCCCCAAAGAAAAATTCAGGCCTGGATGGCATCACTGATGAATTCTACCAAATATTAAAAGAATTGACACCAAAACTTTGCAAACTCTTCCAGAAAATAGAAGATGAAAGAACATGTCCCAACTCATTCTATAAGGCCTATATTATCCTGATATGAACACCAAACAAATCTATCATAAGAAGGATAAAACCAAACCAATATATATTCAAAAACTCTCAGCAAAGTACTGTACAGCAACATATAAAAAAGGATTATTTGCCGTGAGCAAACTGGATTTATCCTAAGTAATTCATGGTTGGTTTAACATGTAAAAGTCAATTAATATACCACATTAATAGAATAAAGGGCAAAAAATACATGATCATATCAATTGATGCAAAAAATATTTTATAAAATCTAATACCATTTCACAATAATATTTAACAAACTAAGAATAAAAGGTAACTTTCTCAACATGAAAAGGGGGCATCTATGAGAACAGTGAACATACCATTTCATAGGGAATGACTTAATGCTTTCTCCCTAAGATTAGGAATCATTCAAGGATGTTCACTTTTACCACTTCTATTTAACATTGTACCAGAGATTCTACCAGGAAAATCTGGCAATAAAAAGAAACAAAAGACATCCAGATTATAAAGAAAGGAAGAAGTAAAATTATCTCTATTTGCATATGATATGATTAGATATATATCCTAAGAAATCAACTAAAAGTCCATCAATTGGACAAATAATAAAATAAGTACTAATAAAAACTAATTAATATTTATTAATATTGGTCCAGCAAGGTTATAGAACACAAGATTAATGTGCAAAAATCAACTATATTTCTATACACTAGCAATGAACATCTTGAAAATGAAAATATATATATATTTTTTTTTGAAATATTTCAATGGAATAAAACTGAAGAGTCCAGAAATAGACCCATACATTTGTAGTCAACTGATTTTTAATAGAGTGCCAAGACAATTCAATGGGGAATGAATAATCTTTTCAATAAGTGATACTAGTATAACTGGATTTCCCCATCAAAAAGAATAAAGATGAACCTCTACTGACACCATATTCAAAATTCAACTCAAAACAGTTCAGTGGCCTAAATACCAAGAAATAAAACTAGAAAACTCTTAGAAGAAAACATAAGAGTAAATCTTCATTGGGCAACGATTTCTTATATACAATTCCCAAAGCATAAGAAACAGTGAAAACATAAAAGTTATTGGATTATGTCAAAATTTCAATATTTTGTACTACCAACCATACCATCAAGAAAGTGAAAATGCAGCCCACAGAACAGGAAAGATATATTCATATCATATATCAGATAAGGAACTTGTTTTCAGAATATGTAAATATTTAATGACTCAATAATAAAAAGGCAAATAACTTAAAGGATAAGTAAAGAATTTTAGTACATATTTCTCCAAAGAATACATACAAGTGACTAATAAGCACATGAAAAAAATCTCAATATCATTATTCATTAGGGAAATACAAATCAAAACCACAATAAAACACCAGTTTATGTCTAGTAGGATGCTATAACAAAAAAGAGAGACAGTGACAAGTGCTGACAAGGGTATACAGAAATTAATACCCTTATGCATTTCTGGTGAAAATGCAAAATATGCAGCAATTTTGGAAAACAGTTTGATATTTTCTCAAGATGTTAAACATAGCTTTGCCATATGACTCAGCAACTTCGCTCCTATACACGTACCAAAAAGAAATGAAGATATATCCACACAAAAAGTTGTACATGCATATTCACAGTGTGATGTTATTCATAACATCCCAAACAATGGAAAAACCCAAATATCTATCAACTGATGATTGGATAAACAAACTGTGATACATCTGTAAAATAGATTATTATGTTGCAATAAAAAGAAATAAAGTACTAATATATGCTACATTATAGATGAACCTTAAAAACATTATGCCAAGTGAAAGAAGTAAAAGAAGCCAGTCACAAAAAACATATTCTGTGTTTCCATTTATATGCAATATAAATAGGCATATTTTAGAGACATAAATTAGATCAGTGGTCGCTTAGGGCTTGGGTTGTTATTGTAGGAGAGAATGGGGATTGATTGCTAATGAATACAGAGTTTCTTTTAGAGGGCACAAAAATATTCTAAACTTACATTGTGTGATGGTTACACAATCCTGTGAATATACCAAAAAGCACTGAAGTACATACTTAAAGTGGATGAATTATATAGTATATGAATTATATTTCAATAAAGCTGTTGAAAGAATGATTCAATGTGGTATATATCATGGAACGGTTTCTTTCCAGGAAAGGCATTCATAGCCTTTTTTCATCAGTATAGTTATGCTATTGAGACTGTGATTTTTTTTTCAATCACAGAACAAATAGAACCATGACAATTTCTCTTTCATAATATACATAGTTTGATTTAATGTACTTTTGACAGTCCAAATCTATTTGCCAAAGTTCCCATCTTTTTTTTAGCCACTGAAATAAAAAGGAAAAAAAAGAAAAAAACTAAATTTACTAAATTTATTACAAATTTGTTTGGCTCTTTTAGTCCAAGGGATCTGACTTTGTGAATCTTCTGAGCTGGAGGTTCTTCTACTCTGACTTTTATTCTGTTACATGTGCCAGGATTTATGCCAGATATTTTGTGTAGTATTTCTAAATTGCATTCATTAAAATTCATTTGCATGAAAGTTAAGATATTTACTGTCTTACACAGATGCCTATAAAATTTGAGTCTCTCTTTTCAACATTTATTCCTTTTAAAAAAACCCAACACTATGTTTGATACTATATTTAAGTCAATATGGTAAGGTACTTGTTTTAGAATCTTGTTTTCATATTTTGGGTGAATAACTGCATATGTTCATATTCTGGGTTAGAAAGTGGAGAATATCATTAAGAAAGAAGAACATTATATTACAACTAAAATAAATACTACATCCATGAGCCTGAAAACAACCAGGATTGGTGAACGAGATTGTATTACAGGTGACAGAATCTGAAGGTAATACAAATTCTTTTATATGAAGAAAACAGGAGAAATGAGATAGAATACATGGAGAAAAAAAAAAAAAGTTAGGAGCAACACCCATGGGCAACCAAATCAAGACACTACTACAAGAAGCTTGAAGAGACCTAAAGTCAAAAACCTGGGTTCATCCACTCCCCTCCATGAATTCTATTCTAATTTTGACCTCATGTACAGAGGCATGGAGGAGACCTCCCCCAAGATGAAATCTTGCACCCACATTTAATCTTCTTAGTGTCAGCATTTGCAATGATGGGTATTTAGCTCCTTTGAACTCTCCTCTCTTCCTTGATAACCCTCCAAGAATTACAGAGGCCAATGGGTGGTTCAAGAACCATTATATGTGACACATTAAATCAACTTTTAGTGAATGGCAGTTTTTAACCTGAATCTCGCCACCACCACTGCCAGCCTTAGACTCCCCATCTCATGCATCAACTTGATCATGAAAAAAAAGCTCTAACCTATAAACGCAGATCCTGAAAAAAACTGGACTGGGCATAATAGAAAGGTTTCATAGGGACTTAAACTTCACTTTATTAAATCTTTCTCTTCTCTTTTTTCATCAGGAGTATTCCGTTGACCCATACAGAGGAGGCTATTCTTTTCCCTTGTACACAAAGGGCATCTGTGAGCACCCACAATGATGCCAGGCGCTTGGTAGACAGATCAACGAATGAATCAATCAAGGGTAACTGGGGTGTCAATCTAAGATACTGAGACCATTTCTAAGGTTGCTTCATTAGACGTTGACAATTATTATGAAATCCCCATTTTTAAAGTTGTTTCATTTCCAAGGTCAGGTTTGGAGTAAGATCAAACCATATTTCCATTAATTCAGAGTCTCCAGAAGCAGACACCAACACAAGGATTTTTACACCAGTGAGTTATCAATGATGGTCACCAAGAGAAAATGATAAAGGAGTAGAAGCTGCAGAAAAAAGGAGAGGGAAGAGGCCAAGTAAGGGTACAAATTGAGGTGACATCTTCAGGAGCTCTAAAGATCAACTCCACTGTTAGTTATCACAGTTTGAAAAGTATCCCACCTTCAGGCACAGGTGCTGGGCTTTCATGCTGGTCAGTCATTGGTTTGGGACCATATGCAGAGGTCTGTAAATTACTAAGCCCTCCCTACTCTGGTCTCAGGTAGCCCAAGGGTCCTCTAAAGAAAGCTGCAGAAGTGAGTTCATAGGAGGAACACACAGAAGTCAGTATCTATGCACTCAGAATTGATAAAGGTAATCAGAAGGGATCTGAGCAGGTATCCACAGACTACAATTGAGAAAAAAATAAAACACATATCAAGTATCAGTGAGAATCTCAGCTCTGTGCTCATTGTCTGTGTGGCCCCAGGCAAGCTACTTCCTAAGCCTCAGCTTCCTCATACGTAAAACAGGTTAATAGCATGTATTTTACACATTTGTTATGAGGAACAAATTGGAGGATATATATGCAAAACGATTTAAAACTGAACCTTGACTAAAATAACCAATTATTTTTATTATCATCATCATCATACTTGCCTGGGCCAGAATAGCTCTTTGAATTAACCAGCATGGCAAGCCTGCATTTCTTGATGTTTCTTTACATCAACATCCCAATCTCTTCCGGTCTTAAATTACCTAGCTCTTTGCTCTGTTTTTCAACGTTAGGGGATGTCCTCCTGTTCCTCCTTGCCCTCTCCTCATTGCCTGACCCTTGTTTCTCTGTTCCTCCTGACTTTGACTTTGGAAGTGGTCAATTTAGACAGTACCTGGCTAAACCATAAGTGTATGACTCCAAAACTAATGAATTGTGTCAGGTATCTGCCTTCTGAAATTAATGGGAACTCCACCAGCTCCCAGGAAGACCTGCCAGGAAGCGGTGGTGACAAGGATTCCTGGCAGCCACCATGCTGCAGCCACAGGGATTTGATAAGGACAGCAAAGGACTGAACGCAGAAGAGGACTGCTGGGGCTCAGACTAAGGAGAAGAGACCTGGGACATTGCAGAAATTTTACGATGTGATTTCATGTGTCTTAACTGGGTAAGATTATTTTTTATTTGAGTGAGAAAGGATGAGATAAAATCTAGGATGAGTTTGAAGAGAACTCCCTTTTAGCAGAGAAGCTTTTCTCTGACCTAGAGATCATAACCTTTCAAAGAAGCCCTGCTTCTCCTTAGCCCCACCTCCCAGGCTGCTAGTCATATATTTTCCTTTGGAAAGGCAAGGTTGTCCCATTTGACCACTTTGTCAAACCCCTTTTGGTGATATCATTTGTGCCAGGCAAAACAGACCCCAGCTCCGCATTAACAACTTTCTAGAACCAGGTTCTTTTCTTTGCCCAGAACTCAGGACAAAGGCCTCCAGTGGAATATTTTGATGACTCCGCAAGAGAAATATTGCCCTTTGACTCTTTTTCTTGCTGTCAAGATGTCTAAAGATAAAACTCCTTGAAGATGAAGGAAATACCAATAAAACCATGCTGAACCTGAGAGCACATTTCGGGTTAAAGAGTAAAAATTATTTTGAGTCAATTCTTCTCTTATTTATATTGATCCATATGTCTGCATTTTCATTTATTACAAGATGCAAATTTAATATAGATTAGAAATTTCTTGCTGAAAGATGGTTCTAGGAGGTATATCAAGTAGACCAAAATTAGTTTTTACATGGTAGCTCATTGCTATTTATTTTTGCTTATTGATGCTCCTCACTTAGCAGATAAGGTTCCAGGAAGTAGTTAAACTGTCTCCCAAAAGCCTTAGACCTCAGGAAAGACACAGCGCTAGAACGGTAAACCAATCTTGGACACCCAGTGAGGCGTGCCAGCACTCAATCTACAAAAGTGGCAGAGCGGTGAGTGGAAATGTAGCAAAATACAAAATATTAAATACAACTTGTGTTACCAGTGGTGATAAGAACGGGCAGCACGGGAAGCATCCATCAGTTACCAGTATTAAACTCTGCACCAAACCCAGGGAGAGATGGATTGTGGGGGCCAGAGAAGGTCCATGACGTGAAACATTCCAGCTTAGTCCCTTGCTCTGTTAGTGGCTAGTAGCAAATAGGAAAAGAATAAAACAAATTTATGGACACAACTCAGGAGTTTTGTTGATGCTTTCGTATAGAATGTCTGAGTATAGAAAGTAAAAAAACAAAAAAGCTACAATTTCAGATACCTCTAAGATTCAATGAATCAGAAAACCAAGAAATCTTGTTGGAGAAACTATTATGTCCCCTAACCTGTGCTGATGACTATGGGGATACAGGACTCTATTTCCAAATAATGTACAATCTAGTTGAGATGGCAAGACGAATCTGTGTGAAAGTGTCAGGGCTCAGAGTTTGCTACAGTGTCAGACAATAGCCTGAAGTTGTCAAAAAAGATGCTGCAGCAAACAGGTGTGTTGGTAACTGACAAAATTCTGCTATGCAGCTCAATAAATCATCTTGTTTGAAGGGTGTTCATAGAATAGAAAAAAAAAAAGTTTATCCTATTAGAGGCCCCATGATTCAGGTGGGGGATCTACAGCATAGTGGAAGCTGCTCAACCTTAACTGGACTTGGTGTGAGTGAGAAAGTAACCTGTCAGGGATCATTTGTTCCTGCAGTAGAGTCTAGCTTATTCTGACTCCTAAAAGCACAGATCTTCATATTTTTTAGCACAAATCCCAGACCCAATTCTAGTCCTACTGGCTTGAGTCACGTGCCTGGCCTAGAACCATCCTTTGGACTGTTCATTCTCCAAGAGACCAATATAGGAAAAATCAGTTGGCTGCATTACATGTTCCAGAGCCCATTAATGGCCTTTTGGTAGATAAATTATCATTAGCACTGTCAAATTCCTGCTAAATTTGTCTTCAGGTAAAATTATTTTTTTTTCTTTGAAAATATTTCAGAATTGGGAAGTTAAACTTCAGGAATTATGATTGGTATTGTTTTGGAGTAATAACTCATTAGCATTAGTCCAATTTGGGGGCCAATTTTTATTACAGAAAATCCTTTTTTCTCTTCATAAGTAGAGCAGGAAATTTTTCTATCCTGAGATGACAAGAAAAACTTATCCTGAGATAACCAAAGAAAACTAAAACCAGTGAAATCAGGGAGATCTTTAAAGCATATGATTTCTTTTACTTTGGACGTCAAATTCCTTAGGAAATGTCTGCTTCTACGATGGGACAGAATCTTAAAGAACAGCTTCTGTCACAATATAGATTTTTCTATTATCAGCAGCCACATTTTCTTTATGCCCCAAATGCTGTGGAAGGGACTTTACTGGTGCTCTAAAGAATATAAAAAGAAATAAAGAATGAGACTTGGAAGATAAGGCGTGCAGAACTATATGCCTAGATCAGTGATACAATGGTATTATTGAAATGATTCATGTCCACAACAAACTTGGAAGAGTAGTACAATGAAAGCCTACATATGTCTTATTTCAATTCACCACTCTTAGCATCACATTTTTATTATTTTGGCCGTTCGAATTATTCCAAACTTGGCCAGTGGGGACCCCTTCAAGACAATTCTTCATTCATTTGACATGATTCCCACTAACCTTTGAGTACTTCTTTGCTTTCTGTGTTAACAAGATATTTGAGGCTCATTTTCTATTCCCTGCCCCACACCAGGAATAAGCCATTCCAAAGAGACCTAATTCCTTACAGTGAGGAATAATCTTTAGAAATAAAGATCTGAGTACCACGGGGACCAAGAGCTCACTAGTACTATGTAATGTTTCGTAGTAAATGTTTAGGATGTTGTTTTTAATGTCTAGGTTAATCAATAAAATAATATTGAATAAATGGGAAAAAACTTAGAAAAGAGATAAAATATATTTAAAAAATAATGATCAATACAAAAGAAGGCAGGAAAGGACAATCAAGTAACCAGTGAGACAAATAGAAAACAATTAGCAGGATAGTAGACTTAATCCCAAATACATTAAGTGTAAATGAACTAAACACCCCAATTCAAACACAGATTGTCAGACTAGGAAAAACAAGATCCAATTCTATCCTATTTACTAGAAACACTCTTTAATATAAAGACACGGATATTAATAATTTTAAAAGTAAAATGATGGAATAAGATATACCAAATAAACACCACATAAAATGTTGTGGCTATATTCATATCAGCTGACTAGATTTTAAGATAAGAAATATTAGAAGAGATGAACAGGGGATATTTACTGATGATAGAGTATTTGATAAATATCATCACATATTTATGACAAAAGCTTTGAGCACACTAGAAAAAGATAGGAACATATTTAATCCAATAAAACATATCTACAACAGCCCCACAATTAACATCATACTCAAAGGTAAACTATTACATAGATTTCCCTGAATGTCTGAAATAAGACGAAGAGGTACACCGTAATCACTATTATTCAACATTTTACTGGAACTTCTAACATGTGTAATAAAGCAAGATAAAGAAATGAAAACATAACAATTAGAGGGAAAGAAGTAAAATTATCTTTGTTGTAGATGACATAATATTGGATATACAAAATCTGAAATTAAGTGAATTTAGCAAGGTACTAAATATAAGATAGATATTCCTTATTCAATTATCTTCACTTCTAGTGTTCTTTCTTGGGTCTCAAATGAATGTTCAAAGTGTTAAACAAGATTTTTCACTCTGGCTGGGCCCAGAGTCTGATAGCTATCAGCACTGTGTAGTCTCTAAAATCACACTGCAACACACCACCAGAAAATAAAATGAAAAAAGCAATATGATTACAATAGTATTAAATATTGCTATATATCTAGTAATAAATATATTAAAAGATGTGAAAGACACAGGAATTAAAAAAAACAACTATGAGTTATTGCTTAGACAAATCTTAAAACACCTAAAGAAAATGATATTCCAAGTTCAGGGATTTTCAGAAACAATATAATTAAGTTATCAACTCTTCCCAAATTATAAATTGATATACAGAAGCAATGCAGTTACAACCAAAATCTCGGCAGTTTTTGGGTTTTTTTATATTGGCAAGCTGATTCTAAAATACAGTTGGAAATGCAATGGACCTCAAAAAATAAAGATGATAAATTGGCAAGTTGCTGAACATGAGGGATGGCAGACCAGAAGATAGGTTCTGGAAGCTTCTGGGGACCTAAGGAGTTTTGTTCAAGCTCTCGTGGTCAATGAGGGTCAACAATTCTAGTAGTAGGTTCCAGCATCAAGACAGACTAGAGAGCATGTCCTGATGTCTCTCTCATACTACCCTGGAGAGAGGGCCAAGGAATTTTCTCTCCTATGGACATAGCTTAATATAGTCGTGACTCTCATGAGCCAAGGTATGTGAAGTCTGTTTATTTACACGCAACTACTAAGCCAGCAATTCCTCCAAACTATATTGTAAGAAGCAGAACACACCCCTCACATTTCAAACATACTTCCTGTACCAGAATTCAAATTACTATATCATAGCAAGGTGTTATGAGCCTATTTTTATCTTAGGACCTGTAAGTTTCCAGTAATTTAAAAGTCTAGTGACCAAATAAAGAAAATATCTTTAAAAGGTAACATTTGTTTGAGGCAGGACTTAACAAAAGTGTATTATCCTGGAACCCTAAACAATACATTGAGAAAATGCATGTAATTTTATTATTTAGCACAATTACTTGTAGATGCTTAATATCTTAACTCATTATTAAAAATGTAATAATTATGATTATTTCCATATATCGTGTTTCTTTAGCTAAAGCTAACCAATACCCAAATCTAGTTAAAGAATGATCATAGTCTTTCAAATGGTAAGACTCATTAGAAAACTATAAAATATAATTCAACAGGATTTCATGAACCATTTTGGAAGCAGCGTGCTAAAGTATGCTTTGTTATCAAGCATGTCTTTTACAAGAAAGGAATCAAACTCTACCACCACAGGGAAACTTCTCCTCAGATCTCAATCTCCAAGAGAAGCCCTGCTCTTGTTCTTAGAGATTCTCGCAAAATATATAAGAAGCACTTGCAGGAAAGCAGCTCCTGAGGAAGTATGTGTGGGGGAAGGAAGCAGAAGTTCTCCATAGAGAATCTGGCTGAAGAGAGCCCTCAACCCTCCTCCTGGTTGACCACTTTTGGCCATTACAAACCAACACCTGAGGCTCTCCTCACCCCTCTTAACTCAATCTTTCAACTCCAATGCTAAAGACAGTGACATCTAGTACCAGACCATCACTCTTCTCCCCCAGACACCCCCACATGTGTGCTGACTTGTATAAAGCTTTCCCTGAGGGTCACTACCTACCATGGGATGAGTGTCTAAGGAATGACAGTGTTTTTTCTGTGACCTCCCTTCACTGAGCTCCTGCTACCCACCCACACCCACACAGTGTGCACTGCTCAGAATTCAGACCCACCACCATGTTCCTTTCTTTACTACCTGGTGATTTCCTTCTCTTCATCACTTAAACATTCCAGCAAACATCCCCATTGCACAATCATCTCCACATCACCAAGTCTCAAGTCTGGCTTTTCCTTGGACAAAGGGGGAGAAAATACCATACTCTGAAAAAGCACAAATCCCCTCACTCTCTAACTAACATGCAAGGTCTTCATTTTATTCCTGAATTCTTTCCCCATTTGACTTTTTTTTTTAATTCTCAGGCTCACAATGGATAAAATCTCTATTCAAAAACAATGTGTAGCTCTCATTCAAACATCTCAATTATCAGATTTCTTCATTCTCATCTCTCTTGCTGTTTACAACAAAAGAAATCTCTGCCTTCCATCAGAGGTGGCTTCCTATAAGGGAACAACTATTTTGCTTCTTAAAAGCCCAACTCCATGAGTGCTGCATTTACACAACATGGTTCATCTAGACATGCCAGCTCATGATACTTTAAGATTCCTCACTTTTTTTAGAGGTGTCTAGGCTTCGCTAGAATGAACTGAGGATGGTACTGGGGAAGCTCACTCCTCCATTATGACTGTCAAATATATATTGCTGAGAGAAGGAACAGCACTGCCTGTCATTTCATAAATATCTTTAAAGACAAGAGGCGAAACAAATGGGGACGAAGTTGAGAAGAACAAAAAACATATTTATTATCCACGTCCTATTTACATTCCCCTTGCTAACTCTCTTCACTTGTTTGTCTAAAATTTAAGTCTTTTGTCTTTGTGGCAATTTGGGAAAACAGTGAATAATAATGTGTTTGGATTTTACAGCTATCTAGAGTGATCGAACAAAAACATAAAAGAAAGGATCTTGCCTAAACTAGTAATTACAGAAATATTTTACAGAATAGCAATGAACAGAAAGTCGAAAGAAGTCTCTCATCTTTCTCTAGGCCCTGTAAATGTTTCTATTTCCAGCTGACTGTCCACTAGAAATTACCAACTGCCTCTGTTTCCTACTGCAGTGGAAGCCCTAGGGTCTCAAAGTGTCAAGCGGTCAGTTACTATTGTGATAAACAGCATTCCTCTTTCCCCCTAGATCACGCTGTGCTATAGGGACACCCAAAGAATGTTCCTATGTACAAAATCCTTGCAGATTATTTTTCCGTTGTACATTTCTGCTATACTGACCTTATAATGACTCTTGCACAGAGTGGATCAAGAGACAAAGCTAAGTAACAGACTGGACTCCACTCTATACAGAATTGTCACTCACCTCCAACGGTAGTGTTTCTTCATCACAAGGCCACTCTTCCCTGAGAATGACAGGGTCTTCTTTCCTGTCTTCCAGAGAAAGACAGGGTTCTTTCTCTGGAGCTGCTTAAGGCCCCATGCAAATAAATTCTTGGCAGGTCATGCTGCCAGGAGGTAGGCATGTGTGATGTGCGAATTCCACTCACAAGTAATCTCGCTTAATCCCCCTGCTCTCTGCTCCCTTTCAGCCTCACCAATTCCCAGCTATACAATAAAACAGAAATT
Organism: Avahi laniger; assembly: GCA_963575035.1. Classification (NCBI taxonomy): domain Eukaryota; kingdom Metazoa; phylum Chordata; class Mammalia; order Primates; family Indriidae; genus Avahi; species Avahi laniger. Next base: position 22,828 of record CAUYSK010029786.1, on the reverse strand, counting down.
ATGTCTTCCTTGTTGCCATTTCATCATTGACGCTATTTTTGCTGTCTTAAATCTGGAGCTAGTTAGTGCGCTGAATTAGCATGAGACGCTAATGAGGTCAAAGTCTTGAATTTGTCAAATGGTTCAGCCCCGTCTGGCCATGGTCCCTAAGCCTAGGTCATACCACTAACCTAGCCACCATCACACAGTGTGCCCCAAGTGTAAAAGGGAAGCCCAAAAAAGAGTGATTCTTTGGAAAGTTCCAAGAATACCTGATCTTGTAATGAGAACCTCGTTCAGTCATCTGGAGGCATTACTGTCTCTGCCTCTGAGGAGTTTGAAATTTTCCTTCAGGAGAACAAATTTTCACCCATGAGAGAATAAGAAAATACCATGGGATAGCATAGAATCAAATGCTCAATTGAGTATTACCTTGGGAATTATATTAGTCTGCTTGGGCTGCTATAACAAAGTACCATAGATTGAGTGGCTTAAACAACACATTTATTTCTCACAGTTCTAGAGGATAAGAAGTCCAAGATCAAGATGCCAGCTTATTTGGTTTCTGGTAAGGGCTCTCTTCCTGGCTTGTAGACAGACTTCTCACTGTGTCCCCACATGGCAGAGAGTGAGAGAGGGAGCAAGCTCTCTGGTGCCACGTTTTATAAGGGCACTAATGCCTCAGGAGGGCTTTACCCTCATGACCTAATTAATTCCCAAGGGCTCATCTCCAAACATCATCACACTGGAGGTTTGGGTTTTAACATATAAATTTAGAGGGGACATGATTCAGTCCATAGCAGAAATTGAACAGAATGTGGTATAATCATGGAAGATGGCATAGAGGCCAAGGAAACTGGGGAAAGTCTTCAGGTATGTGTAGAATTTGGATAGGTAAGCAGAGTGGCAAGTCTTCAAAGTAAGGGAAAGGACACCTTCACATTTCAGAAACTGCCATTTGTTTCTTATTAGTGATAATGACTTTCAGAACAGATTTAAGTCAACCTAAACCCATGGGAAACAAGAAGAAAATGTTTCTCACGACAGTTAACACTAAAGATATTTGCTCTTTAAGAGCTAGGGTCTATAAAACAATAACCTATCCTTACCGAGCCATTGCAACACAAAATTATTTTCTCACACTTTTCATCTTCTCACCCAAATTCAAGACCTGAATTTCTTTTCACACCCAGGATATCTTTTCACATAAAATGAGAGTTAATTTGCTAAGAGTTCCAAGTATAAAGCAAATGCTTTGTTACTCTTAAACCAAATTAGCTTTGCTTAATAAGCATTGAGTCAATGAATTTTTAACCTTTAATGTCTTTAAGCACCTTGTTCTGTAACCCCCAATGCTTTGGCAAAGATAAGGAAAATCACAGTTTGTTTTAATACACTCCTGATTTAACAATCCAATAAACTTACTAATAAGTTGCAAGAAAAAGTCATTTTTTGGACTAAAACCAACAACATAATTAGCCTGGTGTACCTAGGGCTCTTAATCACAGAGCAGTCACTTTCAAAAGCGGGTGACAGTGTTTACACGTTATCAACTGAAGCAGAGTTTCTATTTAGGAAAAGAAGTTTCTCAATGGACTTCACCTTAATGTTTTTGGGGGAAAGCAGAGCCTAGAGGAGCAAGAACAAAAAATAGTCTCAGTCTTGGAGAGACAGATAGTCTTAGGCTTATATAATCACAAAGGCTATTGGCCTTTCTTATTAATTACATGATCTTGTCATTTTTCTTTACTACATAGATCATAATAGTATGGGGAATTTAATGGCCTCCCATTATCCAATCTTCTATCATTTTTAACAATTTATAAGTATTTATTTTATTTATATTTAAAGGGAAATGAGGATTATAGAAATAAACTCAGAAGAAAATATGTTTAAAAGCAAGTAGCCACGATTCACGAGATTAGCTTTAATTTCAAAGCATCACCATGGAAGGGAAGGAAAGATACCAGGAAAAATGGCCACATAATCATTAACAGGGACAGACACTCTCCAGTCTGTATAATTGGGACTCATTAGACAAGCTTGAAAGCCAACTGAGATCCATTCTACAAACATTTAAAGATTTTGCATTTACACTTAACTTCTTCCCCCATAATCTTGAACAAATAAATCCTTTTCAAAGCCCCTACAATATTTACTATGGATTGTCAGTTAATTTCCTCTGAAAAATAATAACTATCATTCACTGAATATCTATTGGACCAGACACTGAGATAAACACTTGACATGTTTAAGCTCATCACCCCAAAATAATTTTGTGAGAGAATACTATTATTATTCTCATTTTACACATGAGAAAACCAAGGGTTAGACAGGTTAAATTGCCTGCTATCATACAGCGGGTGAATTGCAGAGCCGGTAAAAAAAAAACTTATCTTGAACAGGTTTACATGATTTCATACCATAATACAAAATGCGCCAATTTAAACTAAAGTTCAAATGGTTACTCTTTAGAGTCACGTTTGTAATCCTCACTCTCCTGTGCTCCATTGTCTTGTGAAATTCTGGCTCATGTGAGAGAGAACACTTATCTGAATATCTGATAGGATACCTATCTGTATTTTAAGTTCCTTGAAATCAGATGCCACACCTCATTCATGTTTGTGTCTCCTGCACAAGCTGTGGGGAAGATTTGGCAGCCTGGTCCAGCGGCTCTCTAACTCTGCTCATAGTCTGACCCAACAGACCTACTGAGGAAATGGTGGAATCCTCCGTTAACTTGGTAAAGCATATGTTCCCTGTACAGACACACCCTAAAGACTTCTGCACAGAAGACGAATCTCTCATCTCTGAGAAGCGTTCGGAAACCTACTGAATTCTCTGTCAGGAAATGGACCAACCTAGTAAGTAACACCAAGCTGTCTAGGATGAAGGACCTTATTGGGCAGAAGAGCTGCATCAATCCTAGATTCTGTAATTTTTTGTTGTGGCCACAGACAAGCTTATTTCTTACTGCATCCCTCTGCCACCTCCATTATATCTACTCTGACCCAAACAAAGCTCATTGTCCCCGAGTCAGATAAGGATGCCCAGACACACTAAGTTTCTTGACATTACTGATTAAGCCATTAAAAGGTATTTATATATTTTCCTGTTTTCACAGTACTGTGCAGACATTTCTGTTGTGGCACTTGTCGTATGGAAATGTTACCTTTTTCATGTCACTTCCTCCCATTAAACAATGAGGTTCTTAAGATCAAAAAGGAGTATTTATTCAACTCTATAACCCAGCCTATCTATGCTTTATAACTTGGTACATGTTTGACACTCATTACTATAATAACATCACTTAATAATCCTTAAACATTGAAGACTCTACTAAATGCTTTAAGCATGTCTTTTACTTACTACTAATTCATTTTTAGAAATTATTATTCCCTTTTTTTAGATAAAGGAAACTGAGGTAGAGAAAAAATAGGTAATTTTCCCCAGGTTACACTGCTGATAAGTGCCTGAGATAATTCAGAAGTTTGTCTAACTTCAGAACTTTTAATGATGAAACCAAATTTTCCGCCAGTAACCCCAAATCTTTCTTTCATAGCTCCCAGTTCTAATACAGAGTTGCCATTCAGTAAGTGTTTGTAGCCTAACCAGTCAAGCACAGATTATGACTCAGAAGTAGCAGTTATGGCCTGAATTGTACCACCAGAAATGGGTTGCCTCTACTACAGGGATATTTAGCTTAATCTCTGCAACTATTTGAGTGGTGATGATGGAAAGAAATGGATACATTTCCCTCATCTGCTTCCCAATTTTTATAGCCTTTTCTATCCTCTTATCTCACCACTCTCTGTAGCAACTAGTGATGCCAAGAAATAAAACCCAGGTGATGAGTTCCCTAGGAACAAAGTGAAAACAATTATCAAGCACACTATCCTATATGCCCTAGAAATGCATCTACATACTTCATTAGCAACTAACTGGGCATTTCATATTTTCCTGTTTCCCTGTACTAATTATCTATCTCAGAGTAAATGCAAACAGTTAGAAAGAACTACAAGTATAGTATCTCTTTGCATTATAAAGAAATGTGTGTCCATCAGTAGGAAGAGATTTCAGAAAATGCCAATATTTGAGGATCTCAAAGCCTATATTTTGTTTTGTTCTCATTGTACAGTCTGGAAAAACATAGGCATTCCCAGGTCACCACGTCCAAAAAGTCAATATAAGGCAGCATTTATGAACATCAGGTGTCACGGAACATTTGTGAAAATGATAAATGAAGAAGCTACAATCTTTTGAATACTGTCCTTAATTCGCCACTTATACTTAACCTAATAAAGTCTTTAATTTTAATAGTACTAGGCAAATCTCATCTCGAACAGAAAGACATGCTTCTTTATGCTATTAGGAAAGAAAGAAAAAAAGAGAGAGAGGTTGAGGGGGGAAGGGAGGGAGGAAGGGAGTGAGGAACAATGGGAAGTACAACTATACACAGACAATGAACAAAAACCCTGTTTGGGACCAAGCAACAGCTAGAAATTTATTTATCCACTGAACGTCCTTTATTTAATAGCATGAAACTCAGCACAGCTAAAATCCACAAAAACTAAATATGTAGTGAAATACATAAATACAGGTTTTCAAAATGCATTATTTCCTTAGTTTTAAGAAATTGCAGCCTATATTCTTATATGCTTATGTAGAAAGCCAAAGTCAGTTTTTTGGGAGGAAGGGTGCCAATAAGTCACCATATCTTCTTACACTTTAATCTTTTCTGACACTTCCCACTTGCTCAAACTAATTCTGTCTATTCTCTTAAATGTTTGGATAGAGAAGAGCTAGTTCTGAGCTCGGATTAGGTTCCAGTCATTCATGGAGAAACACAAATCATTGAGACAGTGTGGACACTGCCTTGGAGAAATATTCAACCTGGTTGGAGGACTAGACACATACATATTAAACAACTAAAGCACAATCCCCAAGCAATCATCAATGTGTACAAAATAAGATGCTTGCTATTACTTAATTATATATTTATACTATGTTCATAGCTTTGTTCTACCATCCTGTTATTCCATTCAGTTTACAGGAATCCTTAATGAACATTGCTAAAAATAACATCCCTCAGAGACACATATGACTTACCTAATAATGATGGTTTCATTGCTTCTCTTATTTGTTCAGCAGGTGATCATTAAAATTAAGCTCTTGATTAAAATTACCCAGAGTAATTTATCTCAGGCTACATTCTTACTTAACAAGTGAAAAGATTCATAAATACTGATGGGGCTGAAGTTTTTACCATGCTTAGTAATTCCTTGGAATGGAAAGTGTAGTGTTATCAAAAATCACAATAGTTAACTGGAATTCGACCCCTAAGTTTCAACAGACATTTCATAGAGTCATTGGCAAGTGGAATGCAGAAATTGTCACTATTATGCATATTTGACATAAGGGTTAATTACCAAAGTGTGAGCCTTAAAGTTTTTTTTTAATAGAGGGTAGGACCTTTTCTTATGCAGCACTATTTATCTGAAAGGTTCATTAGCAACAGAATTGTATAATGTCACAAAATTCTCCCACGTAAGAAAAGTGGTAGAGATAACCAAACTACAGTTCCAAGAGTAAATACGATCAGGATTTGCTAAATATTCCCTGAGCTCTTCTTTTGCTCTAATCAAATAGGTGGAACTCAGTGTTATTTTTCTCTCTTCTCATTGTACTGTAGAATATTAACCTTTACTGCTTCAAAGAGGGAAGACTCTGAGCTGCTCTGTATGGTACTTAGGCTAGTTTGGACCCCGCCAACACTGGAAAATCATGCCTAGCTGAGAAAAAGCTAGAGCCTGGGTCTACTGCCTTGAGTACCCTGGAGAACTCATTACCTCGTTTGAACATATCTCCAGCCCCTTGAAACTTTGACATGGGGACCCAGGTGATCAAAGAAATGTGGCTGTATCCAAAATCAAGAGTCCCACCGACCCTTCAATAGCCATGGCCGATGAGTGATTTTTTTAAAGACATTCATTATTTTATAGAAATAAACTACTTATTAAACCCAGAAGAGGAGAAGGAGCTTAGTTTCCTGATGATTCTAAAAGAGGGGGAAAAAAATGTTTCAAAAGGACTCATGGACTAATCTTTCATATCTTACTAAACCCAGGCTCCCTTCTGCACAAGCACTGTCCTGTCCATCCTTCCTCTGAAATGTACAGGCAAAAAATTACATTCTAAAATGTGGCTTTAGAATTATATTAGTGTGGAATTTCATTCTTCATAATGGAGGCATTAAGGAAAACTGCTATTGAAGTTATCCATCATATGTATTGAAAAAAATGAATTGCCACCCTATCAGAGCTGTTTTAAAGCTCTCTAAGCATATTATTTGCACATTTGATTGTAAGCCATCAATAAGTGCTTTCTGGAAAGATTTTTTCTTAGCAGGAAGAAAAGAAGCAGGAGTATATTTATAATTATGGAAACATGCACAGTGCATTTAAAATACCCAAGGTAGATGTGATTTCACAATGCCATGTAATGAGGGATATATTGGAATAATTATTTCTTTCTTATTAATAATTGCTATTTCTATAAGGGAGATAAATGGAGAAATTTATCTGGAGGTTATACCTTTAAATAGCTATACAAAAAGCAGTTACAAAATGACTTTTGAAGTCTGGATGCAATTGAAGCAGATTTGGCCAGGCCATTTCCATCACAATAGGATTTTTGAAGTGAGTATGGAGGGAAAAAGGGCCCATTACATACAGGCCACCTGATCCAACCCTAGAGATAATGTGAAATTGTTCCATACAGTAATGTCTCAGGGCTTTATCCAGACTAGTCTGAAATGGATACCCAGAAAAAGGCCCAGTTCTAATAACCCTCCTTTTTTATTTTTAGCTTGAAAGCCTATTTCCTAATGGCAGTAATGACTAGTCCTCCAGCCCATCCATCTTCCACTAAAGATGTAAAGAAAGCAGTATTTTGGAACCACCAGGCATGGGGGACAATAGCCCACAGGTCCTAAGTGACGGCAAGGTGGTCTCTGAGGTTATATCAAATGCTTTTTAAGCCCCAACTCATCTGGCATCTGTTATAATAAGAATTATTCCACAGAGAGCCTGAGAAAATGAAGAGAAGCCTGAAGAACTCGGTAGCAAGGTGTATGGGGCTGGTGATGAAGTTACCCTGGAACAGCAGAGATATGGCCCTCTCCTGAGTCTCATCTGCAGAAGAGACAACTGCTCCTCGAGCAGGAGATAGATGTCTATGTGTTATGTTCTGCACCACAGCTTCCAGATGTCACATTAATCAGTCTGTGATTCAGTGTCATAAATCATATCCTAATTGTTCCACTACTGCACGGGTAATTAAGTCATGGAAAAACAAAACTACGTAAAAATATCACAGCCTGATACAATTCCTACAGGATGGCATTGGTGCCAGCCATGGTCAAGGCATCTTCCTTGATATTTTTATATGATAATTTTAACACTTGGTGCTGCCACCTCCAGGGAAGGTTATCTGAGTTCCCTCAATTCTATGGACTCCTGTTCATTTCATATTTCTTTTTTCTCAAAACTCTAGGAACCACCATCCTCTGTATATGATGAGAGACTCTGCCTTTCTCAGCATTTCACTAGACACACAAGGAAAACAGGAATGAATTTGGGAGGAGAGAAAGATCTGTGCAGAGACGCTAGGAGTCCTTGTCAAAAGTAGGTTAGATGGCATTGGTCATGGACAGGTGTCACTATTTATAAATAATGACATTCTGAGTGTAAAGTGCTTGAGTAAAACAAGAAAACATGGTTTGAATTAGTGCTCTGTTCGATGGAGAGAGCAGTCGGAAATTCAAAAATATGTGGATGGCACAGTGATGGATCCCATTTGAACTTGCAAAAATAACTGAAATATTCAAGGCCAGGAAGTGAAGTCTGAGAGCTAACAAGCAAGTGAACGTTACTGTCATTATGATTTCAACATTAAACATTCACATGACCTTATTTGTCCCCAAAGCTTCTTGTGGATGACAAAATACTAATTACTACCTTTCAAACTAGATTATGAACTCTTTTAGTTTAATAGTCAAATTTAAAGGTTTTGCGATTCACCTTTATATCCCCAAATCTAGAACAGTATTTAGCACACAGGAAAAATTCAGTAAAGGTTATTGAATGAATGACTTAATATTGACTGAATATCAACTATGTATACCTTCCTACAGTGAAATCCAACACTAGAAATTAACTAGAGTGACAATCTCTACCTTTAACTATGTCTTTGCTCCTCTCTGCTAACAGATAAAAATCACCTATCACTTATAGTCACTGAATTCAAACAAGAAAACCAGAAAGTTGGAACAAGGAAAAAGTAAAATCATTTAAATCAAAGGAGATACATTGAAAAGAAGTAAATGTTAGGCTGTAAGCAATTGAAATATGTCTTAGAGCAAAGCCGGACATTTTCTCAAGCTGTTTATCTAGGCACTGGTTTAAACATTTGACATATATTGCCTCTGTAATTCTCTACAAACTCTATGGAAAAAACTACTACTATTATCTATGTTTTCCAGAAAAGAATGCAGAACCAGAGTCATCTAGTGTCTTCTCCAATATTTCACAGCTACCTAGTGGCAGAGGTGAGATTTGAACCCAGGCCCCTGACTGCAAGGTCAACCTCTGTAGTATGTTGCCTCTCAAAAGTTTGTTGCATCTCCATAGGAAGCAAAGGAGATAAGGCATCTTTATTCCATATACTAAAAATGTTTTCAATTCCTTATCAATATAAATCAGAAAAAAAATCACATGGCTTCAATTTCACTAAAGCCTGAAACACACACACACGTGCACGTACCCCACACACCTCCCACATGTATTTTAGAGTTTGATGTCTGTTCTAAGTCTAGCATTTTCTTCTTTGAAACTCAAGGACTGCAGAGTTTAAGTACTATCACAAGATTTCTTTTGTTATTATTCAAAGATTAGAACTTCTTGGATGTCGAGAAGATAACTAGCAATGTGCTATTTCAAGTTCCTCATCACAATATTGAATAAGATCCCCCATAACAGGAACCTTACTCAAGTGAGCAGATGTTAGCAGGGGATGATAAAATCAGATTCCAGCCTTATCTCCGTGCTGCAAGCCCAAGCCTTTCCACACTAGAAAGGACTTACCAGTCTCCTGAGGTTCAAAGAAAAGTAAACCTCAGAAAAGACAGTGCTCACAATGGCAGGAATGCCAACGTCCCACGGTGACTACAGCAATAAACAGAATTTAGTGGATCCAAGGCATGTGCTTCACGACATTAGAAAGTAATATCGAATGAAAGATGTTTATTGGATTGGCCTCTAAAACAGACAAATGCCCAATCACATAGCTGATGAAAAAATTAGCTTGCTACTAAACATTAAATGGCTCAATAATCTATTAACTCTAACCTTATTAGCGGTAAGCTTGCAGTACAATACGTGATTCGCCTTGTTAAACAAACTTCCTTCAGTGTCTATCTTTGACTAAAATAATTTTCTTTTTCCATATTCGGCAAAGATATACTTAATGCTCCATATTAACTCAAAATGACTTTGTCCCTTTCTTCCAAGGCTGTTCACCTTCAAGGCCTTTTGAGATCATTACATATGTACCATTTTATTCGGCTGATAATAGTATGATTTTTATTTTATAGGCAGAATCCACAGCAGAGGCTCAGACAATATTCAGTAAATCTCCGCAGTCAAGATGAAATGTTATGAAGTACTTGATGGCAAATCATCTTCTCAAAGTCATTGTCTTATCAGCAGAAACATTCTCATCCACACTCATCTACAGTCGAGTGCAGGGGCAGAGTCAGCAAATACCCGCACAGAAACAGTTCTGGTGGGAAAGCAGGGAGAATGGCAGCAATAGGTTGTTGGGGGAATATAGCTTTAGGCTGAAATCTTCACATTCATACAAGTTTAAAGGAAGCTAATCTTGTAAAATAAAGCTATGTGGGGTGGGAATGGGGGAACGGAATGTAACCTTGACATGACAAGCCCTATTTACGAATGAGAAAGCAGATTGCATAAGCAAGTATAATATTCCAATGGTCAGGCAGCCACCAGGAACTCCATGTGGGTATATTTCAGCAGACTTCTAGAAGCAAACATTTGTTTCTCTCCAAAGTAAACCTAAGTTCTGCAATAACTAAAACCTACTTACATCAACAAGGTAAGTAATGACTCCAATCTTGAGAGAGAAGAACAAAAGTACTGAAATAAATTATATTCCCATAAAACCGATAGTAAGTAAAGAAAAGCAAGTGCTAGACTAAAAGACAGGAAAGGTGAGGAACAGCAGGAAGTTTAGACCAGAGATAAAGAAGTTCTCCATAGAATACAGAGTAAACAAACTTTGACATGACTGACTGGGCAGGACTCATACATCCTTTGAGCTAGCAGCAAATGTTTCAGGAAAGAAAGCTCGGTCCGTCCTTAACATCAGTCAAAATCCACGCCAAGTAAGAAAGATTCAAAACTGAAAAGTCACAATCCCTACTCTTGAGGGTTGGGAAGTCAGGAAAGGAACGGTCTAATTTTTAGATAGATGTGGCCACCTGTGGTGAAGTTGTAGGAAAACTGACTTAGTATACACAATCAATGTCAAGGCAAAAGCAGAATCAAAAACCACCAGGATCCCTCTCTATGACACCCTAAAAGGAAGGCCAATTGGAAGAAAAATGAATTATCAGACCTTTCCCCTATGAAACCTGTTGGAAAATTTAGTCTTCCTAAAGTTTGCTTTGTGATATGTTAATCTTTAGAGACTCTGAATTAAATCTATTTAACTGCCTCATTCCTGCCCTGTTCTACCTGTTTATTCAAATTTCTATACCACACCAGTTTCTATTTAGAAATCAGGGAGAATTTAAGCTATTATAACATGATATAAACTTATTTACTTTATGTTAGATGTAGCATAACATATAATAGAAAAAAGCAAAAACAAACAAAATAAGTTTTGGAAAGAGACGAGCTATGTAATTAATGTCTATTATTTATTCAGTTTGTGCCCTTGAACAAGTATATATAACTCCTGTAAATCTTTAGTTTCCTCATCTGTAAAAAGAAGTTAATTAAACTTCTATGATATCAGAAGGATTAAATAAGGTATGTATGGAAAATGCTGGCATAGCTTCTGGGACAGAATATTTACTCAAAATATTGATGATATTGGCCATATTTTATTAAGGAATTACCATATTACATTTCCTTTGTTATACTGAAGCTTTTTAGTATGATGTAGTTCTATTTTATTTTTGCTTTTGTTGTCTATGCTTTTGTTGTCATATCAAAAAAAATCATTGCCAAACCCAATGTCAATGTGGTAAAAAAAACTATTTTCTTCTAGGAGTTTTACAGTTTTAGATCTTACAGTTAAGCCTTTAATCCCTTTTGAATTAATTTTTGTATATGGTATAAGAGTCCAATTTCATTCTTTTTCCTGTGGATATTTGGTTTTCCCAGCATCATTTATTGAAGAGACTACCCTTTACTCAGTGTGTATTGTTGGCACCCTTGTCAAAAATTAGTTGACATCCATCATATATGCATGGATTTGTTTCTGAGAAAATAATCAACAAAGTGAAAAGGCAACCTATGGAATGGGAGAAAATATTTGCAAGCCATATATCTGATAAGGGGTTAATATCCACAATATATAAGAAACTCATTTAATTCAAAAGCAAAAAATAATCTGATTAAAAAACGGGCAATGAAAAAAAAATGGGCAACGGACCTCAACAGACATTTGTCCAAAGATGACTTATAAAAATTGCCAACAGGTATATGAAAAAGTGCTCAGCATCACTAATGGTCAGGGAAATTCAAGTGAAATCCCATGTTCACTGCAGCATTATTCACAATAGCCAAGATATGGAATCAACCTAATTGTCCATCAATGGATGAATGAATAAAGAAAGAGTGTGTGTGTATGATATGTATATGATGGAATATTACTCAGCCATAAAAAGAAGGAAATCTTGCTATTAGTGACAACATGGATGGGCCTGTAGGACATTACCCTTAGTGAACTAAGCCAGGCACAGAAAGATAAATACTATATGATTTCACTTGTGTGGAATCTAAAAAAGTCAAACTTACAGAAGCAGAGAGTAGAATGGTGATTGCCAGGGGCTGGGGCAGGGGAGGGGTTGAGGGAATGGGGAGATACTAGACAAAGGGTACAAACTTTCAGTTATAAGATGAATAAGTTTTGGGGATCTAATGTACAACATGGCGACTATACCTTAATACTGTACTGTTCATTTAAAATGTGTGGTGATAAATGTGTTGATTCATTTGATTGTGGTAATCATTACACAATGTGTATGTATAACAAATCATCATATGTACACCTTGAATACACACACTTTTAATTTGTCAATTATACCTAAATAAAGCCAGAGAAGACAAAGATTTAAAACAAGAAGTATTAGAACACATTTCTCAGTGTGAGTGATGTTCTATACAGTTGGATGAAAGTATAGATGTGTCTAATATGTTTCAACTTACGGTAATCCCAAAATTCTATTTCAGTAAAAAAAAAAACATAAAATAAAATAAATTGCCATATTCTAAGAATTTTTATATCAAATGACTATAATTGCAATCATTTTCTGGGAATTATTTTAAAGTGAAATCTGATTTATAGTTACTAAATTTATTTTTCCAAAGTCCCAGACTCCTAAGAAGCACCAACACCCCGTCCTCATCACATCATAGACATGTAGTTCCTACCCCACAGAAACCGAGTTTATGCTCTATGATACCTACAATTTACACACTTGTTTTACCAACTGAATTATAAAGTGAGAGACCCCCTTTTTATTATCCACTATGATCTATTGTTGATTTACATCCTCAGGTTTCTACATGATGTTGGTAACAGTAACAAGCCAATTTTAGAAGCCACTTGGTTAAATGCAAAGAGGAATAATTATTTAAAATAAAAATGCCCCCAAAATAACTGATACTGAAATACACGAAGCATCAGAAGATAAATGATATCCACAAATTTACTTTCATTAAGGGAGAAGGGAAAGAGATTTCCTTCAGCAAATCATGATTATTCATCATCAGCCATGGCAGAATTCCACGGTGGTCCACAGCTTTAAAAGTCTAAACCTTTATCACTCTTGCTTATTCAAGTCACGCACGGGGACTGTCAGCTCAGCCTGAGTAGGGTCGTCCTGCCTGGTAACTCTGGGCAAGATACTCGTTCCCTCAGGACACTAGACTTATTCATACAAACTGGGGGATTTTATACAAACCCAAACCACAGGGCCACAGCCAGACTGTTAGAAAACAAGAAGATGTTGGCTCCAAGGCTACCCTGCATCATGCAGCTCAAGTTGAGAAAATGAAGCGAAACCAAAACTCACACCCCAGAATCTGTACCTAATAATCCTGAGACATCCTCTGGCAATATTATTGATAGGGTAATAGCAGAGGCTGGAGATTAAGTGTAAAGATTTTGAATTCAGACTATCTGGTTTGGATCCTGACCAAACCTGACCAACTTACTAGTTGTCTGTACTTGGGAAATTATTTTGCCTCTGTTGGCCTTAATTTCTTTATGTGTAAATAGGAATTTCTATACTAAAAACCTCACAGGCTTGAAGAAAGGATTAAATATAATTGATTTAAAGCCTTTGGTATAGTGACTATCATACTACAGTATTTAATAAATGATAATCATTATTAAATTTATTATTTTACTATCATATAATGATAACCACATAAGTATATTAAATCCACCAAATTTTTCCTCTTTCTTCTGTCGAAACCTTTCCTCCGAAGTCTGGTAGCTGAATATGGAAAAACTATGGATTTGGGAAATTATAAAGACAACTTAAAATGCAAAACAAAACAAAGTCAAACAAACAAGCAAAAGCTTTTGATTTCCCTTGTTTAAAAGGAAAAACTAAGAATCAGAGGACATTTATTATAGGGCTGGTTCTGTCTACAAAGAACTCAAACAAATCAGCAAGAAAAAAAACAAGTAACCTCAATAAAAAGTGGGCAAAAGACATGAACAGAGTTTTTCAAAAGAAGATAGACAAATGGCCAACATATGAAAAAAATGCTCAACATTACTAATTATCAGGGAAATGCAAATTAAAACCACAATAAGATACCACCTTACCCCTATCAGAATGGCCATTATTAAAAAATCAAAAAACAACAGATGTTGGCACAGATGCAATGAAAAAGGAACATTTATACCCTGTTGGTGGTACTGTTAACTAGTACAACCTCTATGAAAAATAGTATGGAGATTTCTCAGAGAACTAAAAGTAGACCTACTATTTGATCCAGCAATCCCACTACTGGATATCTATCCAAAGGAAAAGAATTTGTTATATCAAAAAGACACCTGTATCTGAATGTTTATTGCAGCACAATTCACAATTGGGAAGATGTGGAATCAACCTATGTGCCCATCAATTGATGAGTGGATAAAGAAAATGTGGTGTATATTACACTATGGAGTACTACTCAGCCATAAAATGGAATGGAATAATGTCATTTGTAGCAACTTGGCTGAAACTGGAGAACATTATCTTAATTATCTCAGCAATGGAAAAACAAACACCACGTGTTCTCACTAATAAGTGGGAGCTAAACAATGCGTACACATGGTCAGAAAGTGGTGTAAAGGACATTGAAAACTAAGAAAGGGGAGCATGAAGGAGGGTGATGGATAAAACCTTACCTATTGGGTACAATGTACACTATTCTGGTGATGGGCACACTAAAATCCCTGACATCAGTACTACACAATTCATCCATGTAACAAGAACACTTGTACCCCATAATATTTTGAAATAAAAATTATTTTTTTTTAAAAGAGAGACTGGTTCTGCCAGTTACTGACCATCTGACCTTGAGGAAACTATTTAACTCTCTCAGGTTCAATTTATCAACCTGTAAAATGGGGTGGGGGGATGTACTTTGTCTACATCATTTAAGTTGTGAATATTCTAAAACCTAAAACTTAACTTTTATTTCATATTTTGAACTACTGATCTGACGATATAATTTGTGGCATTCATCCCAAGGAAATAATTTTTAAAAATAAAGAAAGCTATGTACATTAAACAATAGGAAATCACTGAACTGTCCTTTATTTTGCTTAATCTTATTTACAAAAGGCATATACACACGAAAGTTGGTTATCAGTAAAGATTATGTCATGAAGACTATATTTCTCTGTGAGAAAATGTTTATGATAAAATATGTAAGAAAAAAGGCAAAGGACTTTATTATATTACAAGTATAATAATGTGAAAATTATGGTGTATTCGAACAAAAATCGTGGAGAAATGCAAAAAATAATTATCAATGGTGTTAAGATCATAGGAATGTTTGCTATACTTATAATAAATAAAAACTAAATGTTCAAAATACATTTTAAAAATTATAAACTGTTCTATGCTAGTAAGGTATTAATGGAAATTAGCTACACGGAATTCCAGTAAACAGGAAGACAACATTATATGATCATCCCTTTCACGATAATCCTCTGTATTTGTGTCCATATCAGACCTAATTATTCTATTATTTATTTAACAAAGATGATTCTTCTAAGCCTCATAAGCATGAAAGAGAAACAACTTCCTTAAACCAAAAACACGTCTACGTTTGAACTGTTAACAGGCCTGTTCAGCCAGGAACAAACACATACCAAAGCCATAGCTCAAGCAGTCCCCTGCCTGGGATCCCTGCTAGCCTGGTGGAGGAATGCACACTATACATCAGACATTCCTGGCCGAGAAAGACCTTTCTTCTAAATTGAGTTCATCATGGAGCTCAGATTACTGATGTCCAGGCTTGATTTATCTATTGTCTGCCAAGATTTTGGAGCCTTTGTTTTTCTTGACGTCTCGTTTGGACTGCCGCGAAATTCAGGCTGCCTTGCTTGCCTGAGAACCGGATCACTTTTGCTTTGACCTCTTACAATTCTGTCCTTTCTCACAACTCCCTGGCTCCCCAAACTACAGTACACCTAAGACACATGAGTCAAAACTACCTGGGAACCATATAGCTAATGGTGATTTGGAATATGAACCCAATCTCTATTCTCTCCTAGGTCTGACTTCCCATGGCCTCTGCAGAGAAAATATCAGAGAAACAAAGGTCTGAATTGCATAAAGTGCAATACAATGAGAACGAGCTCTCCAATGCCTGGAAGAGACACCAGTGAGCCCCTGTGGCCATCCAAAGGCTTCAAGTAGGAGTTTGTAAGCTGACATGCCTACAAGATATGCAAACCACAGCAGGGAAGAGGATGATGCTCCTGTGATCCTAGTAGTTAGACCTCAAGAAGCTCCTGCCTGGTTGCAATTGCCTTTTAAAACACTGCTTTAGTCTTCTATGGCTGTGACAAATTATAATAATGTCTATCTCACAGTTACTGTGGGTAAGCAGTCTAGGTCTGTGCTCAGACAGCTCTCCTGAGCAATACTTCCTACCACACACTCCTCAGGATTCCCACTACACCTGCATTAGTTCTTTCAAAAATGAGACCCAGGAACCATCCTCAAAATTTATGCACAGCTTTCTTCTTCCAATCCTGTGTAGCATGGAATGACTCAAAACAAATGTATTAGTTCTCCAAATGAACTTTCTAAACTGATGAGTTCCACAGGTCGATTATTAAAAAATGAGTCTACAGCCTAGACACAGATGAGCAAGTGTTCTTAGGATCTTATTGAAATTTGTGATGAGTCTGCCGGAACACAATTTTGGTGTTTTTAAATACATTATACAGAGCTGAGCTGATTTTTAACTCTATTTCTGTCAAAAAAAAAAATCAATCAAGAAATAGTTTTTATGAACCTATTAGTTAAATCCTCAGCATTGTACTAGGTGATTAGAAAGAAAAATAGACCATGGGGACATGCACACACACACAAGCATATAACACTGATGAAATGATTACACAATAAAAGATGAAAAATAAATATTGAGGCCCTACAGAGGTAGGCACTTGACAAAAGTGATTTTGCAGCCTCACAACCACTCTAAAAGTTCTGACTGGTTTTTTTCCTCTTAATAGATTGAGGTTCAGAGGTCTCAACCTAAAGTCACAGTTAGCAAAATGGGCAGAGCCACGGTATCTGATGCCAAAGCTGATGCTCTTTCTGGAAGGAGAGAAGGAAGGAAGGGGCGAGCAGAATGCTAGGTTCCTCTTCAAATTCTTATTCAACTGAGGTCTGGCCTTTAATATTTTTTAGGATGTCAAGTGAAGAACTGAACTAAAATGATAGCCATTATATGGCCCAAATGCTAAAATGTATACACATTAAGAAATTTCAGTAGGTGAAAATTTCCAGCAGGCAAGCTGGGATGAGACCATTTTCCCTGCCACAGATGTTTCTCAGCAACAAAGACTTTAATGTTAATCAACTTGTTCCAAACTCATAACTTGACTTCAGGTGTAGTGTTATTCATTCATTTGCTTTTAGAGAAAGTAATGCTCAAGTATTCCAGATTTGGCCAGTGGAAACCTCTTCAAATTAGCTCCTGTATCATTGAGGGTTTTTTTGTTTTTGTTTTTAAGTTTCTGGTTTATTTTTAATTTTCTCTATTATTTCCCTTTTTAAAGATTTCACGGATTTTAGTTCTTACATTTATTAATCCCTCTCTTGTACTATGTCAGGTTTAATTTGGTCTTCATCTCCTAGCTTAAGATTCAAGCTTAATCACTTACAGATATTTATTCTTTTTCAACATAAGCATTTAAAACTACCTCCCCATCCCTACGTTAGATGTATTCTACAAATTTTGATGTTTCGTTTTCATTTCTATTCATTTAAAATTATTTTCTCTGGTGATTTCCTCCTAGATCCATTATTTGGAAGTATGTTACATTTAGTTACAAATTTCAAGAATATCAGAGATATCTTTGTCATTGGTTTCTAATTTACTTCTGTGGTCACAGAACATACTCTGTACTTCAGTATTCATAATTTACTGAAAATTGTTTGTAACCCAGTGTGTGGTCCATCTTAAGTGTTGAATGTGCATTTGAAAGGATCGTTTTTCCACTCTAATTGACTACTATGCTTTATAACAGTCAATTAGTTCAAGTTGGTTGACAGTGCTGTTCAAATCTTCTATACTATTACTATTTCTCCGTGACAATTATTAAACCAAATATTAATGGTTTGAAATCTCCAATCATAATTATGGGTTTACCCATTTCTCCTTTTAGTAATGGTAAATTTTTCTTTATATATTTTGAAACTCTCTTATGCATAGACATTTAGAACTATGTTTTGCTGATAAATAAACCCCTTTACTGTTATAAAATTTTCCTCTTTATTCCTGGAACTATTCCTTATTCTGAAGACTATTTTTTTTATATATTACACAGCCACTCTAGCTTTCATGCAATTACTCTTTATATTAAATATGACAACCTAAAGGAAAAAGCTGAGGCATAAAACATAATTTTAACGAGTTTACTTGAGCCAAAAGTGAGGACAGCTGTCTGGGGAACACTTCCAGCTTGCATTAGGAAGTGCTCTGCTCGGCCTTTGGTAAAAGAGGTTTTTAAAGGCAAAAGAGAACAAGGAGCGGACTGATACAAAGCTGTTTGACAGGAATTTTCACTGCTTTATAGAAATAACATTGATTTGTGATTGGCTAGACATTGTTGAATTGTATGATTTATGGTGTCCAACATATGGCATTGGTAGGTTAATTTTATAGCTAGTTGGCATCAGTCACTCTAGAGCCCAAATATCAAGTGGCTTCAAGAGGTAATTATTTAGCTCAAGGGCAAAGGGACATGTGACTGTTGTCACATTTCAATGCCTCTCTTGGTCTGATAATTTAAAGGGGATCTTATTCCTCAGATAAATTTATTTTCTTCCTCAAATTTTTTTTAATTTTTTTCTTTAAGCCTATCTGTGTCTTTTTTATTTAAAATGTGTTTCTTGTAAACTGAACATAACTGGATCTTTTTTTAAAATCTAGTTTTACAATCTCCACTTTTTAATTGTGTGTTTAGATCATTTAATTATCACCATTGTAATGCGTGAATCTACCATCTTGGATTCTTTTTAATTTTCTGTGCATATTATCTGTCCTTGTTCCTTTATTCCCTTTCTTATTTTGGAATTATATTTTTGTATTTCATTCTAGCTCCACTTTTGGCTCACTAGCTATACATTCTTGTTTTATTTTGTTACTGATTGCTCTATGGTTAAACTATACATCTTTAATCACTGTCTCCGTACAAGCAATATCATACCCTTTTGTGTATAACATAAGAACCTTAAAACAGTATGTTTCCATTCCTCCCCTTCAGTCTTTTGTGATATTGTGGTCATATATTTTAGTTCTACGTATAGTCTAAACCCACATTATTTTTTCTATAAATGATTGTCTTTCAAAGAAATTTATAATTATTAAAAGTCTTTTATATTTACCTTTTCCAGCAACCTTCATTCCCTTGTAGATCTATTTTGTTTAAATCAAGTAGGATTTGCTACCCATAAATCTGGGTTCACCTGAGTTAGGTGCATAAATATTTAGAACTGTTATATCTTCTTGTTGATAAAAAGCTGGGTGAGGGATGTCCATGGAATAACACTTACAGCAGTAGCAAGTAAACATAAAAAATGCTTCCTCCCCCTTCACCCCAATGTCTAGATTCCCACTGGACTTAACAGTTTTGCAGAGTTCAAACCAAAGCAGAGTAAAGAACAGTGGATTTGGAGCTGACAGAGTAATGTAATCCAAGGTATATTCTCAGGTTTTGCACCATGGCCCTCTCAGATAGGCAGTGTATGAAAGTACTAGTTTTCAACATCCTTACCAACTTTACCAAAACCCTTAGAATTGTTACATTTTAAAATTTGTGCCACTATACATACGAAATGATTGTTTTACTTTGCATTCCCAAGTAAAATTTAAGGCTGAGCATCTTTTATTTATTAGCCATTGTGTTTCCTTTCTGTCAATGGAATGTTCATATGTTTTACACATTTTTCTTGAGTTGTTTGTCTTTTTTCTTATTGATTTGTGTGAGTTTTTATTTAATGAATTCTGGATACTAATCCTCTATTTTATGCATTGCAAATATTCTCCCTGTCTTAAGCTTGCCTTTTGATGTTGTTTCCTACATTTTTAGATAAACAAAGTTTTTGTTCTTAATTTACTGAAGTCAAACTTCTGAATATTTTCCTTTATGGTTTGGGCTTTCCATGTCATTAAAATAAATTCTTCCCAGTTCTGACATAATAGTCATCCATATTTTCTTCCAAATGTTTAAAAAGCTCTTTAATCTATTCAGAATGTATTTAACTTTGTGCTCACCTTTTGCTTCTCTTTTTATGTACCCTGCACACAGGTACACTGCAAAACCACATCCCCTTACCTAAATCCCAATGTTTTTATAGTTCAGCTTAGTTACCAATTCCTTTATGAAGCCTTCCCTGACTGCTTCAGGCCTTAGTGACTTTCCATCCTTAGCCCCCTCAAACATATATCTCTATGCATGGTAAGCATAGATTATATATATAAATTAATATATAAATATTAAATATATTTATATATAAATATATTAAAACATAAATTATGTATCATCAGCATCCAAGCAGGTAATCTTAATGAGTAAAGAAGGTCAGAATCAAGACTATGGGAAGTGCAGGAAATGGAATAACACATCTCATCTCTGCATCTGTGGTAAGTGAACTCTAGCCAATTATTTCTATGTGATACATAGGCCCAGCATTGCCAGATCTACTATTTGTTTTCAAAAGAACCTAGGAATCCAAAATTTTTATGTGAAATACTCTGATATTTAAATATCACCAACCCATTTAAAAGTGTTTTTAAAGCATCGTGTTGGGGAAGGGGAAAGTATCTCCTGGTCAGATTCAGTCATTCCATATCCAATGTCTAATCTTTGGTTTAATCATTTCTAATCTGTTAATTATTTGCCTCTTCAATTAAATCATAAAACACCTGAGTATAGGAACACTCACTTTGTTACCCTCACAGATGAGCCTGTGGTAAATGCTCCATAAACCCTTGGTTAACTGTTGATTGACAAGAGACACCATATTTGTACCCCAAGCCATAATCCTCTCCACAATTATGCTGAAGAGAAGACTAGATTGAATTCCACAATGAAGCACTATGACCTAGAAGTGCTCACATTGTGGACATTTGTCATTCCAGTGGGACCCACATCCATGGAAGATACATTCTCCCAAAGCTAGGTCATCCCTGCTAGGAATGAGAAGCCAGGACACATCCTGGCCTGGAATCTCTGCCAGGCCAGGACACATTCAAATCCAAGAGCTGTTAAGGGCCAGTGGTCTGTGTTGTCCAAACAAGCAGATGCTTACTTCTTGTAGAGGCAAAGAGGAGCAGAAAGGAGTAGAGAAGACCTCTAATTCCTTTGTCTTTTAGGAAAATAAAGTTCTGATTCAGGATAGTCGTAATATGGCCACCGTTGTTTATTTATAGTCTTGGGTCCTTTCCTTCAGAGTCACCAACCCCACACAGACAAATTCACATACAGCCTAAGGAATGATCCAAAGGTACAGTTCTACGGTAAAAGCAGGCTTGGGCCAGGAACCAGACGGTCAGATTCAAAGCTAGAATTTATCCCTGAGGTGCCCTGGCTAAAGTGCTTAACCTCTCTGACCCTCTGTCTCCTCATCTATAGAGAAAGAGCAATCAGATTAATCTCCTCTCACTGGGAGAAGCATCATAGGTAGTAAAGGGGACAGACTTTCAAGCCGGGCAGGAATATGAACCTACTAGCTGAGTGACTCAGAGAAAGTTACTTAACTAATCTCTGAGACTGAATTTCCACACCTACAAAATGAAGATAAATAGTAGAATTTGGCCCACTAGGTTGTTCTGAAGATCAAATGACATTATAACTGTAAAGCTCACTACAAATGGTGAGATCATGGATGTGAGAGAAATTGGTAGACTATGAGGTGTCATTATTATAGGCTCTTTTGCTTGGTCCTCCAGAGCTGTCCCTACTCCATACAATGTCTTATTGTTTCTCGTTTTTGTTGTTCCTTCCCAAAATTTCCAGGTCACATGAAAGAAGATTTCTCAGTGGGATCTATTTCTATTGAAAGCTAGTGTGTGCCCCACTCTGAGGCTACACAACTTTCCTCCTCTGTTCTTCACGGTCACCTGGAAATAGGCCCCAGCAAAAGTCAATCTATGGGAACAAAAGATTCCCTCAAGATCTCGCACACAAAACATCCTAAAAGCTACTAAGAAGCCATTTCTGAACATGTGTCTGTTGCAGGGTGTCTGAACATACCTCTCCGTGCTGCTCTATGTCTCTGTGAATACAGGTCTCTGTGCCAACTTCTGTGTCTCTCTCTGTAGCCTAGGCTTCATCTCTACAGGGAGTACCTGTGTGTGTGTCT
This sequence comes from Avahi laniger, assembly GCA_963575035.1. NCBI lineage: Eukaryota > Metazoa > Chordata > Mammalia > Primates > Indriidae > Avahi > Avahi laniger. The sequence continues at coordinate 423 of CAUYSK010029786.1, read as the reverse complement.
TTCTGTGTATAACCATGTCTCTCCTTGAAACTGTATGTGCCTGTGTGCATGTGTCTCTGTCTCTACGTTGTGGATGTATGTCTGTACCTGTACATATCTGTGTCTATGTGCATTTTTCTATGAAGTTCTAGGATTGTGTCTCTGTGACTAGATGTATGCCTGTGCCAGGAGCCATAGTCTATAACTGCATGTGTGTGTGTGTGAGATAGGCTTGTATATATCCGTGTTCTTCTGTGTTGTGTCTGTCAGTGAAACTTCTCTTTTGTATCCCATACCATATGCACATGCATTTGTGTGATAAAAGACAAAATGAGGGCCGGGCGTGGTGGCTCATGCCTGTAATCCTAGCACTCTGGGAAGCCGAGGCCGGTGGATAGTTTGAGCTCGGGAGTTCGAGACCAGCCTGAGCAAGAGCGAGACCCC
>CAUYSK010029785.1:0-23843 GCA_963575035.1 Avahi laniger | reverse complement strand
ACCAAAAATAGGAAGAAATTAATTGGACAGCTAAAAATACATATAGCAAAAATTAGCCGGGCATGGTGGCACATGCCTGTAGTCCCAGCTACTTGGGAGGCTGAGGCAGTAGGATCGCTTGAGCCCAGGAGTTTGAGGTTGCTGTGAGCTAGGTTGATGCCACGGCATTCGCCCCAAGGCAAGAAAGTGAGACTCTGTCTCAAAAAAAAAAAAAAAAGTGTGCTCCGGGAAAATGATTCTAATTTTTAAAATAATTGAAAGTATAACCTCCCAGCATAAATGCCAAGTACCAAAAGACCCAACATTCTTCTTCAAAGTCTTCCATCACTAACTCCTTTGACTTCCTTTCATTTGCCAATTCTACTTTATCCTACACCCTCAACTCCAAAAGATTTTTCCCTGAAACTCAGAATAACCTGTGATTAACAGCAGTCTCTGAAGTCATACTTTCTGGGTTCAAACTCTGCCTCTGCCACTTACTAGCAGTGTGATGTTGGACAAGTTAATTAACATCGCTGTGCTTGAGTTTCCTCGTCTGTAAAATGGGCTAATAATAGTACCTATCTTCTAGACTCCCTAGCGTTCTTGTGAGGAGTTAAATGAGCTAACACATATAAAATTATCAGACCAGTATCTGGCACATGGTAGGTATCTAACAAATGCTACCACCATCAACAGCTAAGGCTCAGTTCTCAGCCCTTTACTCTTCATCCCCAAAAACCTTAACCTCTGAAATTTCACTATTATCTCTATGCCAATGTCTAGTCAGGCTCCTAAATTCACCTCCCTGGTCTTGTCAGCTAAGGACAAATACTTTGAGGAAAACGAAAGTATTGGAATAAAGAAAACCTCGTGGATTTGGTGGTCAGGGAAGGCCTTTGTGAAGAGATGATATTTAAACAAAGAGAAGAATGTCAAGAAGCCAACAATGATAAGATTCAGGTCAGTGGTTCTCAAAATGTGGTCCCTGGTCAAGCAGCATTAGCATCACCTAGGACCTTGTTATTACAGAAATGCAAATTCTTAGGCTCCACCCCATAACTACTGGTCCCAGAAACTCTAGAGTTGGGCCCAGCAACCAACCAAGCTGTTTACTCAGATCTCAGGGAAATGCTACTTCCTCAAGGAGAAAAATTTCTTGTTTATTTGCTTGCCTGACTCCCCTGCCCAAGAATGTAAGCACAAGAACAGAGTTCTTTTATGTTTTATTTTGTTTTTATAGAGACAGGGTCTCACTCTGACACATAAGCTGGAGTGCAGTGGCGTGATCGTAGCTCATTGCAACCTCAAACTCCTGGGCTCAAGCGATCTTCCTGCCTCAGCCTCCCAAGAAGCTAGAACTAGAGGCTAATTTTTTGTTTGTTTGTTTTTAGAGGCAGAGTCTCCCTATGTTGCCCAGGCTGGTCTCAAACTCCTGGCCTCAAGTGATCTTCCTGCCTTGGCCTCCCAAAAGCGCTGGAACTATAGGTATGAGCCACCACACATGGTCAATACTGGGATTTGGTGTCTTAAACTGCCACTGAATCCCCAATGCCTAGAGAGTTGCATGGCATTTGAGTTGACCAAAATGAATTAGCATTTCTATTTTTGAAATGTATACATATTTCAAAACAACATGTTGTACACAATACATACTATTTTTGTCAATTAAAAAAAAGTTTTTAAAATTTCCATTTTTGTTCACAGCATCATTCTTCTAGTTACCCAGCTCAAAATTTACCTTTTTCTTACCCTTTAACATGTACCCTACAAACTCCAACCAATCCCAACAAATCCCAAGCAATTTGATCTTTAATTTCTCTCACATCTATTCCTCTTTTCTATACCAATATTACTACCAATCTCTTATCACCCACCTCCTACCTGGCATGGTAAATTGCCTTCCATTTGGTATCCTGTTTTCTACCTCTGCCAATTCTAATCCACTCTACTTAACTGCCAAATGAATCTTATTAAAACATTTTTTTGCTCACGTCTTCATACTACATTCAAAAACCTTTCAAAGCTCCCTATCCTTTCTAGAGTGTAGAGACTAAATTCCATGACCAGACATCAAAAGCCCTCTAAAATCTAGTACATATATATACTCTGGTGAGCTCCCCAGTGAACCACACCTTTGTATAGTTTCCCTCCCATACTGACTCTGCACTAGACTAGGCCTGCTTTGACCAACAGACTGGCAGAAGCGATACTTTGCCTGTTCAAGTCCCAGCCCTTAACTGGCCTAGCAGATTCCACTTCTTCCCTCTTGGAACACTTGTTCTTGGAAGCTCCTTCTTTGTGCTAATTCCTTATTCCACTATGCAACACTAACAATAATTCAGATCAGTTTATATGTATCTGATGAATGCTTCTATGATTCCCTGAACTAGACATTAGTATCATTTTTCCCTCTAAGTCCCCATAGTATTTTTGTACCTCTCAAAAAAGAATAGTAGCATAGTTAATTAATTCATTCACTGAATGTTTAATGACATGTGTCATATATCGTTCTAAGCGCTGACAATAAAGCTAATATTCTACATTTTGCTGTATATGCTAGTCTATATGCTGGACATCATTCTAAACACTTTTCTAAGTTATCTCATTTGATCCTCAAGACTTCTAAAAAGTATCCTCATTTTACATAAGGAAATTGAGGCATAGAGAGATTAAGAAACTTCTCTAAGATCATACTTTAAGTAGTGAAGTCAAAATACAAACCCAAACATTCTGACTCCAGAGTTTATACTAAACTGCCCTCTACAGGCAGTTAGTTATATAAGCTCCCGTCTGTGAACAAGACAGACAAGAACCCTGCTCTCACAGAACATTCATTCTATTAATGGTGGTTAGTGGCATGAGAAAAGGGTGGTATATAAAAAATGATGCATGTAAAACTACAAAATTACTCTCAAAGAGTGATAATGCTATGATGGGAAAAACCTCTATGATAAGATAGTGATGAGAAGTTACTTTAGACAGACAGGGCTATCAGAGAAGGTCTTTCTGAATAAGTAACATCTGGGAAAAGACCTGAATGCTCAGAAGCAACAAAGCAAAGACCTGGAAAGAGAACTCCAGGTAAAGAGAACAGACAATACTAAAGTTCTAAGACACAAATAATCTTAGCATGTTTCCGGAACAGAAATAAAGCCAGCGTGGCTGAAAGATGGTGGCGGGAGTGGAATGAGATGAGTTTGGAGAACTAGCTGAGACTCAGATCTTTTTTTTTTTTTTTGAGACTCTACTCTGTTGCCCAGGCTAGAGTGCCATGGCATCAACCTAGCTCATAGCAACCTCAAACTCCTGGGCTCAAGCAATCTTCCTGCCTCGGCTTCCTGAGTAGCTGGGACTACAGGCGCACACCACCACACCCAGCTAATTTTTTCTATTTTAGTAGAGATGGGGTCTCACTCTTGTTCAGGCTGGTCTCGAACTCCTGAACTTAAGTGATCCGCCCACCTCGGCCTCCCAGAGTGCTAGGATTACAGGCATGAGCCACCGCGACCGGCTGAGGCTCAGATTTTACAGGGCTTTGTAGGCCATGATAAGGACATTGGGTTTCACTCTAAATAACACTGGAAGGTTTTAAGCAGGGTAATGACATCATCTGATTCATATTTTCAAAAGTTTATTCTGGCTGTCGCATACTTAATAAAATTTGGAAGGCCTAAAGTGGAAGCAAGGAAAGCAATAGGAGGCAACTGCAATAGTCCATGTGGGAAATTATGGATATGGAGATCAAAACAACAGGATGTGCTGAAGGAATGGATGCAAGAAGGACAAAAATGAATCACAGATGGCTCCAACCTTTTGGACTCAAACAACAAAGTAAATGGTGGTATGATTTACTGAGTTGGGGAAGATTAAAGATGGACCAGGTTGAGGGTTAGGGTAATAATCATGTTTTCGACATATTATGTTTGAAATATCTATTCAATATCCAAATGGAGATGTCAGATGCTAGATATGAATCCAAACATCTATTAATAAATTTGAAAGTCATCTCATACATATGGCAACTTTACCTAGGGTGAATGGAGAGAGAAGGAAAAAAGGATAGAACTCCAGGCTCCTGGGCACGTCAATATTTAGAAGCCAAGCAGAGAAGTAGCAAATGTATTACTTCATCACCTTTCTGGATCACAAGAGGCAAGACAGTGTCTTTCATTTTTGTGGCACCCTGTAGAACTTAGCTAAGGAACCAAAACTTAAGAGATGCTCAGGACATTTTAATGAGTAAATCAATGTTTGCTATTTGATTTCTCAAGCTTTCATGCAGAAATATAATACTTGAGGATAAAGGCAACAGTGCCACATATACAGTAGGCACTCAAACACTAGTTTAATGAATGAATGAAAGAAAAAACTTGGACTGTGTTGGCAGACGTGTTTTAGTACTCATTGTTCCAGAGAACATAGTAAGGAAAGGTAGAAAGCAAGCAGTGGCCTGTATCTATATGCTTCTAACCCATGATGATCACAAACATCCTAAAGCCTTTTGGTCTCTACTATAGGATGCAGAGGGATTTGCACTAGAGACCACAAAACGAAGAAATGGGGACTTCTAATTCCCATGCTAAGGCAGAGGTCTGGCTTTCATGTTATAAATACGTATTAAGCACTAACTATATGCCAGGCACTAGAGTAAGTACAAAGTACTATAAATACAACACTTAGCAAAACAGACAGGGTTCCTCAAGGAACTTCCATTCTAAAGAGGAAGATATCTATTACATAAACAGTGTGTAGGTATATATATTTCTAAGAATAATATGAGAGTAAACCAAAATATACTGTAAAGACATATACCAATACACAAAGCAAAAGGGAGTGGGGGTTAGGAGGATGCATGTTTCTATCAAGAGATACTCTGAGAAGTTAGGGAGGTGGGATAGTGTGAGAGTTATCTAGGTGGAGGTAAGATGACGTATGAAGGCCTTAAAATAGGAAAGAACTTAGGATGATCCAAGGAATTTAAAATGGGCCAGTAAACTCCAGGCCATACAGGGCACATTACAGATTGTTTTAAACTAGACTATAAGATGTAGCAGTAGCGATGCAAAAGTTTTAAGCAAAGGAGTAACACGAGCAAACTGGTAGACCTGTGTTTTTAAAAATCACCCTGGATACTATGAGGAGAAAGAACTGAAGGGAGGAAAGAAAAGATTCAAGATGACTAGTTAGGAAGATACTGCAGTCGTCCAAGTATAAAATAATGGTGGATTGGATCAGTGTGGAGCAGTGGAAACAGAAAGAGGTAGAGTTTTAAGATAAAATTAAGAGATACAAAAGCAGGGCTTGGACCCCGAACACACACAAGTCCCAGGTTTCTGGCCCGTGTAACTAGGTAGACAGAGGTGCGACTTACTGAGATGGGCCTCGCTAGAGAAGCAGAGGTGCGATGGATGGGGAAAGCATGAGCTCATTATTAAATGCACCATACATGTCCAAGTAAAAAGTCAAAGAGCACCAGGTGCGGTGGCTCACACCTGTTATCCCAGCACTCTGGGAGGCCAAGGCAGGAGGATCACTTGAGGCCAGGAGTTTCAGACCAGCCTGAGCAAAATATTGAGACCTCATCTCTACAAAAAGTAAGAAAAATTAGCCAGGTGTGGTGGTGCACCTGCAGTCCCAGCTACTCAGGAGGCAAAGGCAGGAGGATCACTTGAGCCCAAGAGTTTGAGGCTGCAGTGAGTTATGATAGAGCCACTGCATTCCAGCCTAGGCAACGGGGGTGGGAGGGAGAAAAAAAAAGGTCACAGAGTTAGCTGGAAATGTAATTAAATGTTCAAAAGAGGTACTGGTTGAAGACACACATATGGACATTTCCATCAAGGTAGTATTTAAAAACACGGGTATGAATGCAAGTCCTCAGGAGAAAGCACAGATCAGACAAGAAATCAACAATCCCAATCCTTGAGGAAATAATAACATGTATTAGAGATTAGACAGAAAAAGAGAAAAACTAGTGAAGAACAGGGAAAAGCAGTGGGCCAGAGAGGCAGGAGGAAAACCAGGAAAGTGCAGGGCTATGGAAGTAAAAGGAATTATATTTCAATTAGGAAATGGTCAACAGTGACAAAGAACACTGCAATAAGGATATTAATGATGCTTAGGTTTCCAGGCCATCTCACAAAAACTCATTTAACAATAATGTAGACAGATTATAGCATTACATTATCTTACTATGAAGCAGTGCAGTACAGTGTTTGAACAAGTAGGCTCCAGACCCACAACGTCCAGGTTTAAAGCCCAGCTCCACTACCTACTAGCTATGTGGTTGTAAGTTTATTACTTAATGTCTCTATGCCTCAGTTTCCTCATCCATAAAAGGAAGATAAAAAAAATACCTACCTCAAAGGATAGCTGTAAGGATTAATTAATATGTGGGTATGTGACCTACAACAGTAGCTAGCACAAATTAGTTGCTCATGAGGCAAGTGATAGCTACTATTACTTACAACATTGTTTCTATAGGAAAAAACCTTCTGAACTCTAACAACAGAAGTTTGTTTGAAATAACTTTCCTTCTTTATAAATTATGATCTACAAGGTTTTTTCCCAAAAACCTTGAGGGAAACTATAGATTTAAAATGTATTCAAAATGTATTCAAACGTATGTCCTTCATCAAGAAGCTGACCAATTTCAAAGAAGCTAACCATTATTTTGGTCTTTTTGGAGGAGTACCTATCACACTCATTACACATTAATACCATAATTAGAAAAAAATTTATTCATTAGGAATTCTAAACACTGGTGGCAAAAAAAACAAAAAAAAAACACCACACACAACCCAGACTTTCAAGTTAGAAAAGCAAGAAACAAATATAAATCTATTTAAATACAAAATATTTCCATTTAGTCACTTTCTGGTGTATATTCAAATACAAACACAACATGTATCATTACTGTAATGAAACAGCCTGCCTCTTCCTGTTCTGCACAAGATATTAACATCAGGTAGAGAACCAGGCAGCAGGTCTGCAGATTTCTGATGACCATCTTATTTCCAAAAGCATGCAAAGAAAGGTATTTACAGCACCCAAAACCGAGCCCCCAAAAAGTATTTCTAATTGCATGGTGATCAGCAAAGGACACATTCATTTGGTTCCTAAAACTAACTGAGAAGAGGACAAGTCAATGCAGATTTATTTATATGACCAGTTCTTATCCCTGAACTTTCCAAGTACCCAGAAAGTACTATTTTAGAAATATTCAGAAATCCTTCTATAAGCCTTATTTAACGTAAAATGCTGGGGTTTCCCACTCTTTATTTTTCAACTCTTCAAACAACAGAACTACCTAATAACTGATGGAGCTATTGTATTCCAAAAAGTACCATTTCGAACTCATGAAAATTTGTTTACCATGCACTTTCCCATCAACTGATGAAAATGCTGTGTTTCAGGACCAAGTAAAGGCATAAAGTAGGATGTTAGAGCCCATGGCAGTAACAACTAAATGTCATTACCATCTGTGAGCTTCTGAATAGGTTACAGGAAACAAGGTGACAGACAAGCTAATTCTTTATGAATAAGTATCTATACTACTCATCACAACTGGTACTCATTTGCACTTTCAGAAGAAACTGCCACAAAAGGGAATAAAAACATCCAACTGAAAAATGAATTACGAAAAAGCGTTTAAAAATGTGAATAAGCTTCTGAAGTAGAGAATATTTAAAGACTTACAGGGCATTATTTTAGATTCAGTATTTTTGATATAACTGAAATCAAAGAGAATATTTGCACAGTTTGAGGAACAAAATGAGGTACAATTAAGTGTGTGCAGCCCTGTACAGATGGCCTGATCCTAACACAAGATGTTAACAAAGCAGGTTGGTGGGGGAGGGGGAGCAGACCAGCATTTTCTATTTAAAAAAAAAATGTAAAAGCAGTTGGAGGGGGGGCATAGCATTTAAGAATCAATAACTTCCAATATACAGAAATAAATCTCCTTTAGATTATGTGCTCCAAGTAAATCTACTTACTGTTTTCAAATGTGTTTGGGAAGTCATTCTGTGTTACTTTGATAAATAACATTTGGAAAATATGACAAGTAGATTTTAGTTTCTTGCCTCAGAAGTATTCTGCTAAAAGAAATAACAGAAATAACTAGGTAGCACTTCAGTTTCATTTACCTCATAAAACATTTTTCATTTAAAACATAAAAAATGCTGTACAAATACCTATCTCTGCTGTTCACTGAAGAGAAAGTAATTTGAATTTGTAAATTATCCTAGTCAATGCAAAAGTTACTTGAAAAATGATAGTCAAATTACCACTAAAAAGAAATAATGGAAGACGTGCCAAATATCTTTCATAAAACTCTCTACGTGTATATAATACAAAATTATGGCTATTTCTAAAAGGTTTCAGCATTTAATTATTTAGCGGCAAATTGGCACACCACATTATTTTAATTCCCAGGTCTTGTAAACAAAGGGCCTAAAATTTTCTAAGAAAGCTTATTTCCGTTTTTGAAGCAAATTTTTCTCATTCTTTCACAATCATCCCAAGGTACAATCTAAGACAAAGACCAGCTACTCTTTGCACATATTTTCCAAATCATGAACATGGAACTTTCACAAAAACAAAGAAGATAACCTAGAACACTAACGTATAAAGTATAAAAAAAAGTTCACTTCTGTCGTGAAAATAATGAAGAAAGCTGATGAGATCATAAAGCCACGAAGCTTCCTGTTGGAGGCCGAGGATGAAGTCATTAGCAACCCAGGATTCCCTGGTCCTTGTAATCAGAAGCTGCACCTACCAGATTCCGTATTGTTCGGGAGAGGTGGCTTTAAAACACCCCGCTCACCAAGCCTCCAAACCAGACCACGCCTTCCAGTTATCATTCAAATGGGACCGTTTCACAGTGTGGCACACAACTACACATTTCCCGCGAGCTTAAATATCAAGTAGGAGTCAACATTTTAGATTCCCTGGGTCATGCTGCAGGGAAGATGAACTCTTGAACCCCGCGCTACATAATGAACCCGAGAGAGCCAAGATGTGCATGCTTCGGTTCTTTCAACCTTTACGGCCTTCACTGATTCCCCCCAACCCCCATTTCTTCCCAACTCTCAGTCACCTTAAGGCACAGAAGAAAGAGAGATTCCTTACTTCCTGCTGTTGCTAAAAGGCGAGGAAACCCAAGAGCAACTTTGAACGCGTGGAAGAGAAATAGCTTAATCTTGGCCACCTCTGCAAACATATGTCACCCAGCCCCCGCGCAGCGTTGGAGCCCCGCAGGGCCCCGTCTCCGGCCCCACGCCCCGGGGTTCTGTAGCTAGCCCTCCGGGTCCCCCAGTGTCAGAGACGCGGCTCCGCGTTTCTTCCTCTCCCGCCTCCCCAAACCTCAAAGCGCAGGGGCCCCCAAGACCACACTGCCGGCCTCCAGGTTCCAATACAATAGATTGTCATTGCCCCAAACTCTCCGGCGATCCCTTTGGTCCCCGGAGCCAGTCCCGGGTCTTCCTGATCCCGAGTTCAGCCAAGAGCCCAAACTTCACCATGTGAGATCCCAGGACCCGGGAGGTGACGGAGCCCCACGACTCCCGCTCTCCCCTCACCCACTGTGCCCGACCGGCCCCAGGCACAAATCCTGCACTGGGCGCCCCCACCCATCCCACACGACTCATCAGACGCCTCTCCCAAGGGGGACGAGAGCGAACGGAGGGCTCCCCGCCCGGCCCAGACCCCTGGGCGGCGCTGCACCCGAGCGAAGGCCCCAAACGCATCCCCGGCCTTTCCTGGTCCGTCGCGACCCCGCCGCCCACCCTCCCTACCTGGCCTTGAGGCTGGGGCTGCTGCCGCTGCTGCAGCTGCTACTGGCGGCTGCGGCTGAGGCTCGGGGTTCGTAGGCCCAGGCAGGGGCGGGAGGTTGTGCGGCCGCGCTGGCGGCGGCGAGGGCGGCGGGGGGTACGGGCGGCGGCGGCGGGTCGGTGAAGCCCGAGGTCGCGTAGTTCCTGTCCATCGTGGGGGTTGCGTAGGGAGGGCGGGCAGCAGTGGGGGCTCCTCTAGGGCCCTGTGTAAGGGGGACGGGTAGGCAGGGCGGGGGGAGGAAGAGGAGGAGGAGGCGGCAGCGGCGGAGGGAGCTTCCCCCTCACATGGCCCCAGCGGGCAGGCGGGAGAAGGGCGCGCTAGCGAGTCTGTGCCGCGGAAACCCGGGCCGTGGCGGGCGGCAAGGCCCCAGTTGCGCGTCAGGGAAGCGGCGGCACCCGCTGCTGGGACTTGCGGCGGCGGCCGCCGCTTCGCCCCATGTTGGTGGATTTCCCAGGATGCACCTCCCGCCCCCTCCGCCCCGCCTCCTCTCGGCGCCCCGCGCTCCCAGCTCGCGGGTCCGGCTGGCGGCCCCGAGGCTTCCGCCGCTACCGGCTGCCTCACCAGGGACAGCCAGCGCAGAGGAGGCGCGAAGCTTGCCCAACCCAGCTGGCTCCGAGGACTAGGAGGGGCGCCCGCCAGCGGGAGCCTGCGAACCGCGAACTTCCCGCCCTCTGAATTTCCGAAGGGAGCTGTCCGTGCTCGCCGCGCCCCGGGTGGGAATGGGCCGCGCCTACCTATCCCCCCCCGCGCTGAGGAGGGGAAATTGAGCGGAAACCCAGCTTAGGGTGCTGCAAAGGGGGAGGCTTGTCAACGCCTTGCCTGGAGTTCATTACTTGACTCTTCGGGTTATTTTGAGGGACTCCCATCAGTTCCCTGATTGCGATTTCTTTCTCTGTGCTCCAAACCAGAAAAGCTGAGCAGGCTATTTTACAGTTCCGTTTACTCCCTTCCTGCCCAAAGCTTGCTGGGCTAGAGGACCCTTTTCCTGATGTTAGAGGAGATGTATATTCAAAGAGATTCAAATTCAAACGTATTATTTTCCAGCCCTCGCTGAAAAAGCCTTTCCCAGGGGCCCTTATTAACTGTCCCCACCCCCACCTTGGGGATTTTCTCACTCTAGACTTCAGAATCTTCTATCCCAAAATAAATACAGCCTCTTCATTGATTAATCCAACTGCCATCTGGATGACTTTAATTACAATGAGTTTAAGTTTAAACTCACTATGCACGCTATTGAGACTTGGAACTTCAGCAGGACTCTCTACCCAAACATTTCCTATCTGATCTCAAGCTGTTTGATGTGGAGTAATTTAATGACTATTTGAGGTTCTTCTGTTGCATATCAGAGTTGTGCATCTTCTAATAACTCATGAGTTGTGAAACTAGGGGATGATAGAAATCGTTTGGTCCTTAAGCCATAAATTAAAAGTTAAAATAATAGTAAAGTTTATACTTAATGACTACCTCCCTTTAAAAATCAATATTGGCTTAACACCTTTTGTGTGCTTAGCACAGAAATCTATCCCTCAAGATAAGCCAAACATAAAGGTTCTGACAAATCAGGCGTAGTGGAAGATCTAATAAACTTGATAACACTATCTCCGAAGACCATTTAAAAAGTTTAAACTTCGACAATACCTGGTGTTGGATCTGCTATTCCTTCCGAGATTAATTTTGTTCTGGGAGATCCTGTTTTCCTCCAGGCGCCTACATCCTTTTGTTCCTATTCATTCCTTTTTTTAAGTCTTCCTGCACCTGTGATGCTTGGAGCCTGGTCCCCGGGTGGGGAAGCAAGGAAGTGAGTAGTACTTATTTACAAATGAATTAAAACGTGGAGGGACAAGTGACCTTGCCAATTTTATGTTAATTACAGAATGCATTTACTGAAGATATCTTTGAAAAGTGATTTGCTTTGGGGAAGGAATTCGCCAAATAATCTGAGATCCTGCAGAGAAGTAACATAAATCTTCATTACAACATTTATTTTTCTTCCTGCAGACTGGAAATCTGGAATCTAAATAAAGCAAGTTTTCACAACTAGCTATTTATAAGCACTTTTGTGAGCACTACAGTTTTGTCTCTATGAAAAGTGTAGGAAATGGAATGCCATGCTATAAATATTTTATGACACTTGGTTTGAGATACCCACAACTGGTACTCAGAGTGACTTACGCAGGCAATACCAAACAAGTGGCAATAAAACCTTTATAATTCCTCACACCATTATGTAGTTTGTTTATGTCACATAAATCAGAAAAGATAATTAGAGGAAAATTTTGGTATTTTTAAATAATATTACTTTGTCACCATATGTTCCTTTTTTGTTAAATGAAATTTCCTTAGTTTCGCCTAAATCAATACAGGTACATATATGTCCAAATGTTACATATCTACAAATAGCATCATTAAATCTTTTGTTATTAGTATTTTAATTTACAAATAATGTATACATTTATGGGGTGCAGTGTGATGGTTCGATATATGTAAATAAATCGTTTTAAAATTTCGTACAATTGGCCGAGCGCGGTGGCTCACGTCTGTAATCCTAGCTCTCTGGGAGGCCGAGGCGGGCCGATTGTTTGAGTTCAGGAGTTCGAGACCAGCCTGAGCAAGAGCGAGACCCCGTCTCTACTAAAAATAGAAAGAAATTAATTGGACAATTAAAAAAAAAAAAAAAGAAAAATTAGCTGGGCATGGTGGCGCATGCCTGTAGTCCCAGCTACTCGGGAGGCTGAGGCAGAAGGATCGCTTGAGCCCAGGAATTTGAGGTTGCTGTGAGCTAGGATGATGCCACGGCACTCTAGCCCGGGCAACACAGTGAGACTCTGTCTCAAAAAAAAAAAAAAATAAAAATTTCGTACAATTGATGATACTATCTAAAGAATGTCTTCGTCACTACTGAAAATATACTCCCACGTCTGCTAATTTTTCATGATCTCTTTCAGATGATGCCCAAGCAAGCTGCTTCAAGTCTGATCTAGGCAGTGTCAAAAGTCTAGAATGAGTATTGTTGTTGTTTTATATAAAAACGTCCATTTCATTCTTTGCCTGTGGAACTACTACTCATCATTTAAGATCCAAATAAAACATCTTCCATGACATTTCCCCAACTCCCCCAGGCAAAATCAATTGCTTCCTTTTCAATTGTCCTATGGTGCTTTATTCCAATTTCTATTATATTTGACGTTATCATATTGCTTAACAATTGTGTGTCTGCCTCTTTCCCTCATAGATCATGAGTTCCATGAAGGCAGGGGTTGTATTTAATTCATCCTTGTATGCTCAGCACTTAGTGTTATCCCTGGTACTATGTTAGGCTCTAAAAATATGTTTATTGGATGAATAAATACAGATGCTACTTTATTTATTTTAGAGACAGGGTCTCACTCTCACTCAGGCTGGCATGCAATGACACAATCATAGCTCACTGCAGCCTTGAATTTTGGGCTCAAGTGATCCTCCTGCCTCAGTCTCCTGAATAGCTGGGACTACAGGCAAACACAACCATGATGCTTTAATTTTTTAATTTTTTTTTTTTTTTTTTTGTAGAGACCAGGGTCTTGCTGTGTTGCTCAGGCTGGTCTTGAACTCCTGGCCGCAAGCAATCCTTCCACCTCAGCCTCCCAAAGTGCTGGGATTATCAGCTACCATGCCCAGCCAAGCATGTCACTTTAAAAGTACCCATTCATAGCCAGGTGTGATGGCTCACACCTATAGTCCCAGCTACTCCGGAGGCTGAGGCAGGAGGAGCACTTGAGCCCAGGAGTCTGAAGTTGCTGTGAACTAGGCTGACACCATAGCATTCTAGCCAGGGGACAGAGTGAGACTCTGTCTCAAAAAAAAAAAAACCAGTCAAAGTTCATTTACATATTCCTTTCAATTATAAAAAACACTATTTTTATCTCAGTCCTAAAATTAGGGGGCTTCGTAATACTTTCACATAATAAATAAATAAATAAAATTATTTTTTAAAACTTCAACTTACTAGAAAAATAAAATAAAATAATAAAATTAGGGGGCAAGTTTTTATTAAATCAAAAGCAGTTTGGTTGTAAGGTGAATTGAAGTAAATCCTACATTTAAAAGGGAGTCTTCCTTCCTTCCTCACTCCCATCTCCCACTTCCTCCAGTGTTTATTGTCTGGAGTTAGTGATACCTTAGAATATGCACACGAGGCTGGGCATGGTGGCTCAAGGCTATAATCCTAGCAGTCTGGGAGTCCATGGAGGGAGGATGGCTTGAGGTCAAGAGTTGGAGATTGCAGTGAGCTATGATGACACCATTGCACTCTAGCTGGGGTGACGGAGTGAGATTCTGTCTCAAGAAAGAAAAAAAAAAGAATATGCATATGAACAATCTTCCCACATTTCCTACCCTCCTTCCATACCAATAAGTATGTCAACTGGTAGGAGGTCTACTCAGACTGAGTATGGGATTCATTGCCCCATTTTGTAATTAAGGAAACAGGCCCAGCATCCAGTGCTTTGCCTTCAGGCAATGGAGGGAATTAGCTGGAGGAGAGAGCAAAGGAACTTCATCTCCACTGAAGTAGCCTTGTTCATTAGCATGTTGGGAAATGCAGAATTTGGAGCCGCCTGACCAGAAATGTAGTCAGTTCATAATTCCTATGTTACAAATAGACCATCCATTAAGTAGAAAGATCTGAAAGGGTCAGCTTGTGGTTTCACTGAGAACATCAGGGATGTGTATGTTTGTGAAACGTAGGTTGAATAGGGGAGGGGAGCTTAGTTTTCAATTTTTCCTTTCTGTACTGGCATTGAAAGGAATTGTAAGTCCTGTGTTTCCCAGAGCAGCTCCAATTTCCAACTCTTAGGTCAACATTGGAGATTAAATTAAAACATTAGAAATGAAGTAAATCCAACTATCACTTTCTCTGTTGCTAAAGCTTGACCCTATTATCTTTGACTCCTCTCTTTGTTGCCTGCTAGATCCTCCAAGGAGACAGCAATGGAATCAGGAGAGCTATGGATAAGCCTGCTTCTTTGGAAGCCACAGCTTCACCAGGGGGCGTCCTGAAAGACGGTGATAAATCAAATTCCTCCCAGTGAGCAGAGCTTCAAGAAGCATACATGACCATCAGTTTTGTATGGCGGGGTATGGATATGGATATGGAGAAACTCTTGGGTACTGATGAATGGCCTAGCTGATTGAGGGTCTGGAAGAATTAAGGTTTGATGATGGGAGACCAGGAGGTCTGGGTAAGAAGCACCATTTAAGTATGAGCTGGAAAGATAAGGGTATGATATGGACTGATCATGAAGTCTTTCACTTTTATCTCCCTAAATAGGTTATTTAAATAGGAAATTTAAATCTACTCTAGAGATGATAGTGATTCTCATCAGAATAACCAATACATATTGAACATGTATATGCTAGGTCCTATGCTAAGGGCTTCATGTGGATTGTCGAATTTAATACTCATCATATCCTTAAAATGTGGGCATTGATTATTGTTAACAACATTTTACAGGAAATTGAAGCTTAATGAAGTCAAGTAACTTTCCTAACATTGTACAAGCTATTAATAATATAAGACAATGATGTAAGGGGAAGCTTTAGATCAGCTCTGTTTGACTCCAAAACCAATAAGCTTGGTTAAGGAGCTACCGCAGGTTTCTCCCTGAAGAGTTACTACATTTTCCTTTGTAATCAAGTATTTTGTCGGTACTTTAAGACTGTAAATTCCTGAGGCATCATTCTTTCACCTCTGGTTTTAGCATCTGTGTTAGTTTTCTATGGCTGAAGCAACAAATGACCACGAACTAGGTGGCTTAAAACAACAGAAATGTATTGTGTCACAGTTCTGGAGCCTAAAAGTCTGAAATCAGGAAATTATTTAGCAGGGATATGCTCCCTCTGGAGGCTCTAGGGGAGAAATTTTCCTTGCCTTTTCCAGTTTCTGGTGGCATTCCTTGGCTTGTGGCCACATCTCTCCAATTTCTGCTTCTGTCTTCTCCTCTGTATGTCTGTGTTCTCTTCTGTCTTTTATAAGGACACTTGCCATTGGATTTAGGCCTACCCAGGTAATTCAGGATGATCTCTTCTCAGGATGAGATTAACTTAATTACATCTGCAAAGATCCTTTTTCCAAATAAGGTAACATGCATATGTTCTGAAGATTAGAGCATGGACACATCTTTTTGGGGGGCCACCAATCAACTCACTACAGCATCCATTAATGATATTTGCCTGAAGCAATTATTATTATTGTTACCAAAAACAGTTGGCCCTCAGTATCCACCAGGGATTGTTTCCAGGACTCTCAGAGGTTACCAAAATCCTTGGATGCTCGTGTCCCGTCTATAAAATAGCATAGTATTTGCATATAACCTACACACATCCTCTCATGTACTTTAAGTCATCTCTAGATTACTTACGAGGCCTAAAACAATGTTATGTAAATAGTTGTTATACTGTCCTTTTTCACCTGTGTTTTATTTGTTTGTTTGTTTGTTTTTTGAGACAGAGTTTCACTCTATCACGCCGGGTAACGTGCAGTGGCGTCATCGTAGCTCACTGCAACCTCAAACTCCTAGGCTGAAGCGATCGTCCTGCCTCAGCCTCCCAAGTAGCTGGAACTACAGACATACACCACCATGCGTGGCTAATTTTTCTATGTTATGTAGAAACAGGGGTCTCACTTTTGCTCAGACTGGTCTCAAACTCCTGAGCTCAAGCAATCTTCCTGCTTCAGCCTCCCAGGGTGCTAGGATTACGGGCGTGAGCCATCTTGCCCAGCCTGTTTTGGGGGGTTTTTGAATATTTTTGATCTGAATTTATTTTAGTTCCTGGCTGAAGAACCTGCAGATATGGAGGGCTGACTGTAGCGATTTTTCTAACTCCAGCATTTCTTCTACAATCATTAGTTATCATTCTTCTACAAGAAGGAACTGTTCCTTATCTCTTATTTATTTACTTATTTATTTCTATCAATATATACTCAAGGATTTTTATTTTATTCAATGGATTTGTGAAGTAAAGGATTAACTAAGCAGGTCTGGATTGTTCAAACCCTGTGTATTGCAAAGAAAAGTTTGGCTATTGACTGGTTCCAGGCCTATAACTTCTAAGCACTTGGAATATCCTGCCTATCTGTGTTTAGTTGCAGCCTTGGGCCACCCCAGATAATTTATGCTAACAATGTGATTTATGGCAGGGGCTTTGGGCCACAGAACATCCGCTTGACCTCCAGAAAGGCTAGAGAATTAAGGTCAGCCACAAGGGCACTCAGCTATGACTATGTGACTGACCCCCAATGAAAACACTGGACACCAAGGCTTGGGTGAGCTTCTGGTTGGGAATACTTCATGTGTCTTGTCATACAGCACTGATGTCTGTAAAGCTCTGCTGAAGGAAAACAACTAGAAGCTTGCACCTGGTCTCTCTCATACTCTGCACTACGTGCCTTTTTCCATTGCTGATTTTAATTTGCATCCTTTCACTGTAATGAATCATAACTATAACAATTTCTCTGAGTTCTTTGAGTTCTTGTAGCAAATCATTGAACTTAGAGGTGGTCTTATGGGTCCCCAAACATAGGATGATAATCCATTACCACATTTGCTTATTTTGATGTTCAAATAGTCCCAGATTTGGCCCACGATCCAAACGTTTAACTACTTTAGTATACTTCCTCACAATAGGGAGCCATGAGAACCTTTTAAGCAGGAGAGGGACATGATCAGAGCCATGGAAAACATTCCCTTGCACCTCTCAGTGTCCCACCCTAGTCCACATCTTCAGCCTGGATGGAACATCGGTATACTAGCAAGAGAAGCACAGTCCCTTCAGAGATTTACACACACACACACCAAGAGAAGAAAAAAACCCATTTCACTACCTAGAACAGTCCCATTGTTCACCTCTTGTCCTAATTATTTGCAAACACACCTCGAGGCAAACATTTTTCAAAGGATTTTTTGCTGGAGGACTGAGCCCCAAACCAAGGGTGGTAGAATATGTTTTCAAGCCTCAGCTTCTCTCAGCTACCGCCTAGGCCTAAGGTACTAAAACACACTCTGTCCTCTGCATAGCTGGTTTATATCCTCTCCTTTCCCTTTATCAATAGCCCCAGATATGGTGGTGATAAAGGAAGCTTGTTGGGAGAGTTCTAGATTTCACCTAATTATCATGCATGTTAATTTTAGTATATGTATACTAACTACTAAGCATATCCTTACTTGATATCAGATTCAATTTTAACATAAGGGATTGCTTAGATCCTTAAGGTCCAGAAAGTTAGGCTTAAGCTTCTTGTAGAAGTCTAAAACCCCTTCTCAAACATGTACAAATTCCAGGGAGGTCTATCACTCAGCATGTCTTCAAGTTTCTGCTTCCATGAGTGCTTTCTCTGTAGAGTGGCAAAACTTAAATTCAGGCCAAGCGCGGTGGCTCACGCATGTAATCCTAGCACTCTGGGAGGCCGAGGCGGGAGGATAGCTTGAGCTTGGGAGTTTAAGATCAGCCTGAGCAAGAGTGAGACCCTGTCTCTACTAAAAATACAAAAAATTAGCCTGGCAACTAAACATAGAGACCAAAAATTAGCAGAGCATGGTGGCTCATGCCTGTAGTCCCAGCTACTTGGGAGGCTGAGGCAGGAGGATCCCTTGAGCCCAGGAGTCTGAGGTTGCTGTGATCTAGGCTGACACCATGGCACTCTAGACTGAACAACAGAGTGAGACTCTGTCTCAAAAAAAACAAAAAAACTTAAATTCAACCTCTTCATAGACCCCCTCCTTTCTTTTCTCCCCTACTTCAAATCCACTCACATAGAACATTTATGAAAGTAACAAAGGAAGCACTGGACTATTCATTACATCAGTTTTATTTTATTATACCATCCATCTATTTATGTATACTAATCTTTCTGCTGCTCATGTAATATGGTTGCTTGTACACAATTTTAAAAACTCAGAGGAAACATTGCTCATGACAAGTTGTAGCAGAGCCCTCTGGTACCCATATCGTATCCCCTGGATCAATTCTTACTTCGTGTTCACAGCATCTTCCCTCAAGATGCTACCATATGTCTTTCTGTGTGCTGCTTTTTTTTTTTTTTTTTTTGGACATGATCGAGTTCCCTGGAATGTTCCCTCATCCGCATCCCCAATCAGGAGAAACTCTTAATTAATGGAGAATGAAAGTCAATGGATAAATTCTCTAGTCTCCCAGCTTCCAGGTGGGCTGTTCTGGGAGGCATTCTGTAGCCTTCTCGGTGGTCCTCATGGAAGTGAGCCTTTGTTGCCCACAGCTGTGACTTTAATAATACACTCTTTGGCTTGTCCTCCTTCCCAGTCTCTCTCCCTGCGCTGTCAATTTTGCTTCCTTCCGAATAACTACCTGCACCCACGTCCTTGTCTTAGGTTCTGCTTTTGGGGAAACATTGCTTGTACTATTGTTCAGTATTTAATTTTAGTTTTGTAATTTAACTTTTTATGTAGGTCTTTTCATAAGTGGCTTGTTCCCAAGTCTAACTAGTTATTGAATATTCTCCTGTCGCCTATGGATTGACTAATGGAACAGGCAGAGTAAAGGAATGTTGCTGAAAGCACTAAAAGCTACATGCTGAAGGAATATTCTTCCCTAGGTTGGAACTGGGAAAAACAAACAATCCCAAAGGTTGGGATATGTAGGGTGAAATAAGCAGGCCTGGGGCTTTTTTTGTGTGTTTTTTCTTTTTTAAAACATTGTGATCCTTCCAAACAAAAGCTTACATGCTCTGTCACTACATAAAGTGATAAAAGTGGGATCCTGAGGCTTACTGGCCCTCTATTTCTCCCCACCGCCAGCTCCCAAGGCACCTCATAGAACTCAGAAGCCCCTATGAAAACAGTTTGAAAACTATTGGGCTAGACAAGTAGCTAGAAGAGACCAGAGAGAGAGAGAAAAGAAGACACAAAAATGAGAGTTGCTGACATGCAGGATATGGGATGGTAACTGGTTAACTCTTTGCACTAACATTTTATCTGTAGGTTTTCTCATTTCAATAAAATTCTGATAGCAATCTATTATATTTACATGCCATAATTTAACTAACCCTTCATCTGTTGTTGGACATTCAAGGTTTTTCCAATTTTTTGCTTTATGAGAAATACTGCAATAAGCAACTTTCTGCATACATCTAGTTCCTTTGACTTTTTGGGATACATTCCTAGAAGGAGACTTTCTTTGTTATGGAACTTGAATGCTCCTCAATGCTCCTTGATGAATGCTCCTTCACATCCTGATGCACACTGCCAAACTATTCTGCAGAAAGATCATATCAATTTCTCTACCACCCACAGTACATAAATAAGACCACTATTTTGAATGCACATGTGCCAGCACTGAGTGCATGAATCCTTTTGGATTTAATATTCTTGAAAATAAGATTGCAAGCACCACATGTGTGTCATTTGCATTACAGTATTCATGAGCTTAGAATCACAATTTGTCCCTTTTCCCTTTACAGTTAGCGCTAGGCTAACTGTATGACTTAAGTCCTTTTGTCACAAGCCCTATGCCAAGCATCCTCTTGACCTGAGCATCTTCATCTTCTGTGCCATTTTGCTTAGAATGACAATGCTGTCTGTCAAGACTGTCTTTTCAGAGCATTATATGTCAAAATGGATAAAGTTTAGGGGTCCTTCTCTAGCTATCATGCTTAAGTTCTTGGACAAATGAATAAACAAACAAAATTTAAAGCTAAGAGAAATTCAGGTTGAGGAACTTAATCTAATGGAAAAAATTAAGTTAGAGGGGCTAAGATTATTAAATTTCCTATGAATGTGCTTACAAATAAGAACTAAAGATATACTCTTTTTTTTTTTTTTTTTTGAGACACAGTCTCACTCTTTTGCCCGGGCTAGAGTGAGTGCTGTGGCGTCAGCCTAGCTCACAGCAACCTCAAATTCCTGGGCTCAAGCGATCCTCCTGCCTCAGCCTCCCAAGTAGCTGGGACCACAGGCATGTGCCACCATGCCCGGCTAATTTTTTCTATATATATATTTTTAGGTGTCCAGATTATTTCTTTCTATTTTTAGGAGAGACGGGGTCTCACTCTTGCTCAGGCTGGTTTCGAACTCCTGAGCTCAAACAATCCGCCCGCCTGGGCCTCCCAGAGAGCTAGGATTACAGGCGTGAGCCACCACGCCAGGCCAACAGTCTCACTTTGTCGCCCTAGGTAGAGTGCAGTGGTGTCATCGCAGCTCACTGCAGCCTCAAATGACTGGGCTCAAGTGATCCTCCTGCCTCAGCCTCCAGAGAAGCTGGGACTATAGGCACGTGCCACAATGCCCAGCTAATTTTTTTGTGTTTTTTAGTAGAGACGAGTCTAGCTCTTGCTCAGGTTGGTCTCAAACTCCTGAGCTCAAGCGATTCTCCTGCCTCAGCCTCCCAGAGTGCTAGAATTACAGGCGTGAGCTGATTTTCCCCCTTTTGTTGTGCATAAATCTGGTTTCATTTTTCCCGGGTGTCCTATTGGAAGAAAGCTCCTTTTAGTCCTCTAGGTTCTGTGTTCTCTGACTGGGAGGACCCAGGAAACTGAGGTAGGTTATAGCTGGTGGATTTGAGGACAGGTTACATTTTTAGGTAGACTTGGCAAATAATGGTGGTCTTAACTTGGAAGTTAACTGGGAAGTTCAGGGGTTACAGAGGAGGGCAGCTTAGATTTATAGAAGTTAGATTTTTGGAGAAACAGGGAATGTATTTTCAAAAGGATTGGTTCCTTGACAAGAGAGAATAGTCTGGGGTCAGCTTAGAAGAAACAAAAGAAGAGGCCACCTTTGCGGGTCCTCCCGTCTCCCTCCCTTATACTCTTGCTTTCATGTCATTTTGTTTTGGGTCTGTTCCTCTTTTTTAGTTGGTGAAACTTAAGATATCTAGGGTAAGGAGAGGGGCAGACTTAGAGGGTTTCGAAAAATTAAAAAAATTTTTAGTGTCTCTGCCCTGGTGAATTGGATAACCAAAATATTCTAAAATTTCACAATTTTTACACTGTATTTGATGTTCCTAAAATCCTCTTGTAAAATGATCAGAATTTAAATAATCAAAGCACATAAAAATAACAAAAAGTTAACGTACAATATAAAAAGCATCTGAAAGTAAGATCTTGGTAATATCAAGAATAAACAATACATTTTAAAATAGCTATTATCCTGGAAACTCTAGGGAGAGGCTCTGGGGATAGAGTGAAAGAGTGGCTTTGAGAAGGTAAGGGCAGGGAGGGAGAGGAACGCCTTTGAGGGACCTCTATGACATCATGGGATCACAGGACGAGCCACTTTCTGTGTCCCTCACCGGGCGCCAAATCAGGCTGGTTTGATCTGAGCACGTCTCTTGCAGTGAATTTCCATTTGGAGGGTCCCAGAGGAGGACAAGCCACTATCCAGCAGTCTGAAACTTTGTTTGGATTTCTACAGTGACCTTTGAGAACTGGGCTACTATGGAAGAGTTTTGAAATCCTGAAGACAAGGAGTGAAGACTGGTCCAGTGTTGTGTTGGACATATTAGCATCAAAGTGCTCCTATTTACCCCTGTGACAAGACCCACCTCAAATCTGTTTCCAAAAAGAAAATTCACCTTCCATCATCCTTCATTCATGGTTAGACATCCTGGTAGAGCTGGGGCAGAGTAGAGAAAATGGATAGAATTTGAGATGGCCTAGATATATTTTATCTAATCCACAAGAGTAGATTCTTGTCCTTTTACCAAAGCTTAAGCAAAAAGATGTTGCTTAACAAAAGGTACCTAGTGCCCTGTTCTCGGGGGAAAGGAAAGGTTATGAATTGGGCCTGGCTTTGTGTTTGCACAATCATCAAAGAATCTTCTTTATGACTCCTATCACTTTATCACTGCACAGCTCTGCCCTTTACCACTGCCCTAATAAAAAGAGAAAACAAAAAGAAAATAGTGTTAAGGTTTTTTTTTAAAGAATCATTTTTTTTTAACACAAAAATTCCTCGAGTTTGGAAGAAAGGAACTTAATTCTAGCAGTTTGGGAAAGAGCCGAGGAAGAAGATGGAAAAAAGAGACTGATCACATTAACACTTGGACAAAATAACAGAAAGTCTTAAAGAAAGTTCCAGGATTAGTTCATGGCCTTATTTTGAAAGGAGCTGGTTCCAGGACTGCTTTTGCCATCCTCTTAGGCTCACATGTACAGACCTGCAAAACGATGGAGGAGGCTGGCTGTCCTTGAGCGGAGTGGTCCAGCAGGTGGAGATGCAGTCTAGTCTATTGAAAAGGGCTCCCACGTCTGTTTTGGAAAGGCTGTAGAATTTTTTTAGGAGTTCGGCCTGGCAAATAAGTATTCAGAATTTCTGAAAGCATCTGCCTTTCAGGGCTCTTTGATGAATGTGACTTCTATATAGCTCAAGTCATATTTTATGTCAGTATTGGCTGTTGCCTCTGTAGCTCTGATTAAAAGGAAAAAAAAAAAAGCACTGCCAAGAGATTTGAAGAAAATATTTTAACCTCAAGGGAAATCCTACCCTGAAGTATACTCATTAGTTTGTTTTGAGAGAGAGCTGTAAATGTTTCTAGAAAATCTGTGGAAAGGGAGCTGTGGGGAATAACCTCATCAGCACAGTTTTGGATGACCCGTAATTTCTTAGAGGTGTTATGAGATCTCGATTGATCACCTTTCCTCCCCAAATACTCATCAGGACTCCTCCATCACCTCCTTCTGGTTTCTGCTCAGACATCACCTCATCAGTGAAGCCTCTCTTGACTCTCCTCCTTCCCCTTCCCTGTTTGATTTTTCTCAGCAGCACTTATCACCAACTGACATGCTGTATTGACTTGTTTATCGTTTTTCTCCCTTTGCTAGAATGTGGGCTTCATAAGAGGAGGGAGATTTGCTCAGTGTGGAATCCCCAGCATCACTAGCACAGTGCCGGCACGTGGTGTGTTCTTAGTAAATGCTTTTGAATGAATTAGTAGGGGAAACTGCCACACCTATTAAATGCTGTGGACAGGAAGAAAAAGAGCTGTGGTTTCAAATATGCACCGCAGATTTAAAATGACCTGGA
>CAUYSK010029783.1:0-12945 GCA_963575035.1 Avahi laniger | reverse complement strand
GGATCGTTTGAGCTCAGGAGTTCAAGACCAGCCTGAGCAAGAATGAGACCCCATCTCTACTGAAAATAGAAAGAAATTAATCGGACAACTATAAATATATAGAAAAAATTAGCCGGGCATGGTGGCGCATGCCTGTAGTCCTTGCTACTTGGGAGACTGAGGCAGTAGGATTACTTGAGCCCAGGAGTCTGAGGTTGCTGTGAGCTAGGCTGGCCACGGCACTCACTCTAGGCAGGGCAACAAAGTGAGACTCTGTCTCAAAAAAAAAAAAAAAATGTTGACTGCTGATTATAATATCTATTTGCACATTTTCATGGATTGGAATAGATTGCCATCAACCATATTTTTATGATTTTAATTTTCTCTTCAGTGACTGTATTACCTTTAGTATCCTGTTCATTAAGCCTTCCTTTTTATCCTACTTGATCCAGTCTATTTTCCCTTATAGACATGAGGAATGGGGACAGGGATGAATTCCCAGCTACCTCAGTGAGGTATGCACTAGGGCCTTTTTTGGACTTCCTTTCCAATCTGACCAAATTGCTTAGCTACTTCAATCTTCACTACTTTTCTTCTCTGCTACTTACTACTAAAAATAGCCTAGTCCAACTGTATATCTCTGCCAGCTTGCAGTTTGGCCTATCATGAATGTCCCTCAAGACAGGAAGGTCAGAGCCTCACAGACACCACATTTATTTCGGGTAGCTTTGACTGCTAAAAAGCCCAAACTTGTTGCCCTCTAATTTCCTTCCATTGGTCCCACCAGGGCCATCCAAAGACATGTTTAGTCTTTTTTCTAGAAATTTGAAAGCAGTTCTGATATACTTCATTTCCTCTTTCTCTCCTTCTCTTTCCTTGGTTGAACTACCTCAGTTTCTATTTTTCATTTTAATAACCCTCCTGATTGCTCCACATGGTACCCAGGACTGAACACAATCCATTGCAGAATAAGGCAGGATTATCATCGCATTTCATCTTATACTGTACCTTTAAGATCACATTGGCATATTTTCATTAATCCAGCACTTATTTACTAATTGCATCCCAGGTGATGGACAATGTACTAGGTGCCTGGATGTGCGGAGTTTGAGCACTATGACAGAGAAAACAAACTAGCAGAGAGAGAGACTAAAAACCATTGACTGTAAAGTATGATGAGTATTAGTCTAGGAGAAGCACGGGCTGCTATGGGCATACATAGTGGGAGGACATTTCCTAGCTGGAGAATTAGGAAGACTTCCTAAAGGAAGTGATTTTAAAGCTGGACCCTAAAGGAATAAGGAAGGAGATTAGAGGGATGAGAGAGGTAGAGGGTTAAATGGGAGAGGTGGGAAAAGGAGAAAAATGTACCAGGCAGAAGACAGAACATATATAAAGGCCTAGAGGTGAGAAAGGAACTGAACATAGTACAATCTGAAGATTAGACTGTGAATGGGAGAAGGCAGGGATGAAGTTGGATAGGTAGACAGTGCCCAAACCATGGGCCCATTAAAAGTTTATCATTCAACATGTGTTTGAGCAGCTCCTATGAACTAGGCAGAGTTCTGGGCAGTCGGGTTATGGCAGTTAACAACAACAACGAAAATCCCTGTCTTCATGGAACTTATAGATTAGTGGATATTAAGAAGTTAAAAAGCCATGCAGAAGAAATTTGAGCTTTGAACTAAGGGTAGGGGGAAACCACTGAGAGGGTTAAATGGGAGAGTGATGTGACTAGAATCAGACTGTTTAAAGTTAGGCATATAATTTTACCCAGTGGGAGCACTTTTGAGAATGAAAGACATTTTATTAATAATTATTCTTGGACAACAGGTGTAAACTTGGCAAAGCAGAAAAGACAGGCATCCTTTTAAAATGTGGGAAAAGACTGGAGGGAAGCAAGACTAGAGGCAGAGATTGGCCATTGCAAGGACCCAGGTGAAAGATAGCCAAGACTGGTACCAAGATGTACAGTGAGATGAAGAAAGTGGATGGATCTGAGAAGCACTTAGAAGAGAAAGCTGTTGTCCAAAACAGACAAGGGACAGTTAATGCAGTGTGGCACCAAAAACTTCGCAAACCAATAAGATCTCAAAAACCAGTAACTGTTAGACAAGGTCATTAGATCTGTTACTGATTTCTTATTGTCCTATTTTGTCCACATCATGACCAACTTAATACAAATTCTTGATAAAGTTTAGAAGGGTATACACACTGATTACATTTTCTGAACTGCTAGTCCAATAAGCCCGTTTAAAAAGAAAGGAGGGGGAGGTTAGCCTGACACGACTTATTCACAGTAAATGTCCTCTTGATCCTAGATTACTATATCCTTTCTTTTCAAGTGCTGACTTGTGGTTAGTGCACAATAAATTTATTAAACTGATTTAAAGAATTTTTTCCTTTCTTACCTTGTTTCTTGGATCTAAAAAACAAACAAACAAACAAAAAGAATCTTTTCCTTAACAGGTGAGGGAACGAACAATCCATTTTAAGCATTGAGTTTATCCCTTTAGTGGTTGACTTGCTCCAAATATAAATAACAATTCTTTTTATTATTCTCCATGATTTAAACAAAACAAAACATGTAAGTTCCGCTTAAATCATAACCTCCTAGAGCAGCTTAACATGGGGACATTACATGACCATTATTTCTAAGCTAGTATGTTTCATTCCACTTTGGCCACAGATCATATGATGCATGGCATTCGCAGGACAAGGTCAGAGGTTCTGAAATGTCTGCCTTCTGTCAAGAGGACCTAGTATAAGACTGAAGGACTGTGGACAAATCAACATAAACCATAAACTGCTATTGGAAAAGAAACTTGGTGCTTGCCCTCAGGGGAATGACATCACCTTCACAACGAAGGGAGAGGCTTTCTTAGTCTGTGACCACCATCAGTTTGTATCTTATAAAGATAGTGCTATTGATCTGTAGTGGTGTTCCAGGTTCTTATGAGGAATGCTTATAAAAGTGGTTGCTGAATGCCAGATATGCAAAGTACTATTAAATGCTTAATTACTAGAAGTGAACCCAAATAATGACTAAGTTTGATTCCCTACAAGCTAGAAATGTTGTTTCCAATGTGAGGCCATTAGCAGAGCTCAGCAATGTCTTTTATTGCAGTCCTGAGGCTTAGCCATAAATAACTTATTGATCAGGGAGGAAACCAGTAGCTCTAATAGTATTGGTGAAATGGAAGAAGGACTGAGTAACTTGCATAAAATAAATCTTTTACTTCATTGTAAACAATGGAGGGATGGGTAATTCTCTTGAAACTCAAACATATTACTCTTATGAAGGCTCTCAAAATGTAAACAAATGAGTAAGTAATTAAAGATCTGTTTGGGGTTTGTATTTTCTGTTTGCTGGCATGCAAAGCTTTTAGTACTGGAGAGACCTGCCTCATTCTTTGTGTATCTCGTTTGTAATTGCATCCTCTTTCCTTGTGTATGAGGAAGAGGAGTGACTCATGATGACTCCTGATTTTAATTTTGGTAGATTCCTGAAGGTGCAAAATGGAGTCAACACATCATCCTGTTTAAACTCACTCCGGTTGATTTCTTTTGAGGGAAGCTATTTGTTCATTTAAATAGCAATGTTGAAAAGTAGAAGAGTGTATATTAAACAATAGGAAGAGAACTCCAGAAATTTGAAATTTAAGTCCTAAAAATAAGTTCTTTTTTTGTTTTCTCTGACATAAAAGACATCATAAGCAAGACATACAACTATAACTTCTACCCCTAATGAATATACATGGATTTTAGAGAGATAGAACATGCATGTGTAAAAAGTTACCTTAAAATCTTTTCTGAGAGAAGGACAGATAGATAAATAAAATGTACACATGAAGACTACTATTTGTTTTTACTTAAGTATTAAAATGATTATATAAGAATTGGTGCCATTGGTTTGCAGTAGAAGGAAAGGTTGTTGGAGATTGAAATAGGTGAGGAAAGCTTCATGAAAAAGGTAGAACTAACAAGTCAGAAAGAGTCAGGAGGATACTTCAAATGTGGCGATAGAAAGAACTAAGGTATACCTTGGGGTCCAAGACCTAGATTTGAGTACTGAGTGGAAGTTCTTTAGGCAAGTCACTTACTTGACTTGAAGGGCAGTTTCCTTATCTGTAAGATATGCAGATTATTCTTTTCACTCCTCTCTATTTCTCTCTCTTTCCGTATTTCTCTTTTCTCTCTTCCCTCCCTTCATCTTCCCTCCTTTCTTTCCTTCCTTTCTTCCTACACATGTCTACTAAATACCTACCTTATTCTTGGCACTGTACTATGCCCTGGGGATAATGAATGCCCCTACCCACTATCCTTGTAGAAATGAACACATAAATTGCCATACAGTAGGATGCACACAGTCCTGAGGAGGCTAGTTTGAGGGCAGAGTGGCTAATAGAGTGGGAGTCAGGGAAGGCTTGTTATGCAAATCAAAATTATAACCATTTTGTAAATACTGAATGTTTTATTAATTTAACATTTTCTTTTACGTCTGATGGGTCCTTTGTGGGTTTCTCTGACTGAAGAGGAATTTTGAGTCATTATTTAAGATTTTTGTAAAGAGATGCACCATTGGCAGGAAGAGGAGGGGATGTTTTAGTTTAGTGAAACTTGGACCAATGTAAATTTAGTGGATTAGATGTAGTGTTTGCAAGGGATATGAAGTGCTAGTCATCCAAATCCAATGCCATAACAATGAACCCTGAAACAGTCATATTTTTTTTTTAACAGAGTACAACCTCTTTATAAAAATGCAATTCTTAAAACTCACATTTTTGGTTTTTGGAAACTAGAGACAAAGTAAACGGACTGGCAAGATTTAAGTTTTTGGAATCAAGCATTGAATTATTAATTGACAAGAATTTTTCTGAAAACAGTAGAAGGAGGGATTAGGAGCCCCCAAAGCACAATGTCATTACCTTTCAAGAACGAATGGTATGTACCAGCAGTCCTCAACCTTTTTGGTATCAGGGACTGGTTTCATGGAAGACGATTTTTCCATAGGGAGGTGGGGAGCTCAGGTGATGATGCAGGCAATGGGGAGCAGCTGTAAATACAGGTGATGCTTCACTCACTCCTGCTCACCTCCTGCTGTGTGCCCGCCCCGTAACCCCTGTTCCTAAGTTTCATGGAAGACAGTTTTTCCATCGAAGGGGGTGAGGTGGATGCGGTGGAGCTCTGCGGCCTGTTCCCTAAGAGGCCACGGACTGCAGCCGGGGGTTAGGACTATAAGTATATATCATTTTACTTCCACATCTTTTTCTTGCTCTGTGTGTGTATGATCACATATGCCTGTGTGTGTCTGTGAAAGAGAGAGAGAGAGAGAGAGAGAGAGAAAGAGAGGAAAAAAAGGAGGGGTCCCATGCTGTGGAATTTTGAGTAGTTTTGGAAGCTTTCTTTTGAGAACACTAAGAATGATTAGAAGGAAGTGAAGTGAGAAGTTGAAGTGTTATTGCTAACTGTTGCCTGTTTTAGGAAAGATGAGATTAGATGCAACCTTTGGTAGAAATTCTGAGGGACTTTTCAGTGTTTCAGAGTCAGATGATTCCAGTTCTTTATAATACAAAATTTCATTTAAAAATTCATTTTTTTTGATATAAGGTCCTTTTTAGCACTTCTAGAAATAGTCCAAGCATTAGCTAGTTGTGAGCTTCTCCTCACTTACATATTGAAGAAAGAATCTTTATAGGAAGAAAAATCCTTACTCCATAATTATAGAAAACAAATTTGAAATGTACACAATCTATTTGGATTAAAATACATCAGGTGTACATGCCAATATTATATTTATCCCTGGTTAAAGATGAGAGATAGTGAGAACACCTGGCATACGAAACGGAGGACAGATTAACGCTGAGCAAAGTAAAAAGACCCAGAGAGAGCCATGTACAACTTTGCATATGAAATAGCACACTTCTTAGTCTGGTGTTAAGTTTAATTCAGAGACATGTATTGAGGGCCTAGAATTTATTGGGACTGTGCTAGATATTATATATACAAAGATTGGGAGATAATCGTCAAGGAACAACTAGTGCAGTTGGGAGAAACACATACATAAGCACTGACCACAGCTCAACACAGTATGTGCCACAGTAGAATTGAGAGAGAGAGAGAGAGAGAGAGATATGGAAAAAATATCAATCAGTTAACTTTGTTCAGGGAGTCATCCCAGGGAAGGTGTCGTTACTGTTAAGAATGATTAGATGTTTGCCAGATAGAAAAATAATGGAAGAGTCTTCCGGGCAAAGATAAAAGGATGATAAAGCCTTAGCCACAGAAGAGTCTATAAGGCATTAAGGGGATGTTGATTCATTGCATTTGGTTATTATAGAACATAAGGTGCAAATAAGTAGGAGAATGGGAGGCTGGCTTGGCAAATTGGAGCCAAGTTGTGAAGGGCCCACCTAAGATGTTTGGTTGCTACTTACAGATGACAGGGAGCCTTCATAGTCTGCTTCCCTCTCCCCCAACATTTTATTATGAACAGTTTAAAATATAGAGCAAAATTGAAAGAATTCTACAATGAGCATTTGTATACCTACCATTAGATTGTACTAGTAACATTTTTGTATACTTGTTTAATCATGTATACATATCCATCCCTTTATAATCTGTCAGTCCATTTTATACATTTTTATACATCAAAACCAATTGTAGATTTCAGTGCATTCCTCTCTAAATACTTCAGCATAAATATCATTGACTAGAGTTTATTGTATGTTTAGGTATTTGATGTAAAAATTATAACCTTTATAGGTTTTAAAGTATGAGAATAAAATAATCAAGTTTGTACTTAAGAAGTGTCACAGTTGGAAGAATGAAGCAAATTAGAAACCTAGAAAATCTAAATGAGAGATGATAAGAACGTGATGAGAGAGAGGGCGAAGCAAGATGGCCAAATAGAAGCCGCCAGCGATCGTTCCTCTGCACAAACACCAAATTTAATAACTATCTGTTCAAGCAAGCACCTTCAGAAGAACCAAAAATCAGGTGAGTGATCATGCTACCTGGTTTTAATGTTATATCAAAGAAAGAGGCATAGAAGAGGGCAGAAAGACAGTCTTGTATTGCCTATGCCACCCTTTCATCATCCCCCAGCAGTGCTGTGCCAGTGCCAGCACCCTGAGTGAAGAGAAAAATCTGTGTGCTTGAGGAAGGGAGAGTGAAGTGATTGTGGGACTTTGCATTGAAATCCAAGGCTGCTGTGGCACAGGGCAGAATTCTGCCCGTGCCCACCGAGGGAGCATTTATACCAGCCCAACCAGAGAGAAATCCTCTGCCCCGAAACCCACATTCTACCTAGCCCCACCACTGGCTGACAAAATACAGCCTGGGACCTGAACTAAACTCATAAGGCAGTCAGGCCACAAAAGTCGCAGTCCTTGGGCAATTCCTGTGGCTATGCTGGCCCATAGGCAGTAGACTTGGGGTACACTTGGGAAGAGAGTGAGAAACTCTGCCTGGTAATCCAGAGAATTCTCCCATGTCTTATCCACGTCCACCAAAGCAATACCACTGGGAGTCTGCAAGAATCACAGCATTACTGGGCTTGGGGGTACCCCCAGTGCTAATATAATGCTGACCAAAGACTTAAATCACAGTACTGAATTCCCTTTGAATACCTAGAAAGCCTTCCCAAAAAGGACAGGTTCAAACAAACCCAGACTGTGAAGATCGAAATAAACACCTAACTCTTCAATGCCCAGACATCAACAAACATCTACAAGCATCAAGAACATCCAGGAAAACATGACCTCACCAAACAATCTAAATAAGGTACCAATCCTAGAGTGATGGAGATATGTGTGTTTTCAGACAAAGAATTGAAAATAACTGTCCTGAAGAAGCTCAGTGAACTTCAAGACAACACAGAGAAGGAATTCAGAAGCCTATCAGAGAAATTTAACAAAGAGATTGAAATAATAATTTAAAAAAAGCAGAAATTCTGGAGCTTAAGAAATTCAATTGACAAACTCAGAAATGTATCAGAGTTTCTCAAAAGCAGAATTGACCAAGCAGAGGAAAGAATTAGTTAGCTCGAAGACAGGTTATTTGAAAATACACAGTCAGAAGAGAAAAAAGAAAAAAGAATAAAAAAGAATGAAGCATGCCTACAGTATCTACAAAACAGCATCAAAAGGGCAAATCTAAGAGTTGCTGGCCTTAAAGAGGAGATAGAGAAAGAGACTGGAGTATAAAGTTTATTCAAAGAAATAAGAATGAATAACTTTCCAAACCTAGAGAAAGATATCAATATTCAGGTATAAGAAGGTCATAGAACACCAAACAAGACTACCTCAAGGCATTTAATAATCAAGCTCCTAAAGGTCACAGATAAAGAAAAGGTCCTAAGGGAAGTAAGAAAAAAGAAAAAAATGACATATAAAGGAGCTCCAATATGTCTGGCAGCAGACTTCTCAGTAGAAACATTATAAGCTAGGGGAGAGTTACATGACATATTCAAAGTGCTGAAGGAAAAAAACCTTAACCCTAGAATATTATATCCTACAAAAATATCCTTCAAATATGAAGGAGAAATAGACTTTCCCAGACAAACAAAAGCTGAGGGATTTCATCAACACCAGACCTGTCCTGCAAGAAATGCTAAAAGGAGTTCTTCAATTTGAAAGAAAAGGTTGCTAATGAACAATAAGAAATCATCTGAAAGTATAAAACTCACTGGTAACAGTAAGTACATAAATACAGAATACTCTATTGCTGTAATTGCAGTACATAAATCACTTATGTCTTGATTATATCTTGAGTAGCCAGACCAAAAGACAAACCTATCAAAAATAACTATAACAACTTTTTGAAAGATAGTATAAAAACATATGGATGGAAACAATAAAAAGTTAAAAAGCAGGGCCAGGTGATGGAGTTGAAGGGTAGAATTTCTGCTAGATTTCTCTTTGCTTGTTTATTTGTTTGCTTATTTATTTGTAAGCAGAGTTGTCAAGAGTTGTCATAAAATAATTGGTTATAGTTTTTTTTTTTTTTGCAAGCTTCATGGTAACCTCAAATCAAAGAGCCTACAGTAGATAAACAAAAAGTAAAAAGCAAGAAATTAAAACACAGTACCAGAGAAAATCACTTTTAACAAAGGAAGATAGGAAGGAAGGAAGGAAGAAAGAAAGAACAACCAGAAATGTATTAACAACATGGCAGTAGTCAGTCCTTACTTGTCAATAATAGCATGTAGACTAAACTCTCCAATCAAAAGACATAGAATGGCTGAATGGATAAAAAAAAAAAAAGCCAGCTATATGTTGTCTGCAAGAAATACACTTCACCTGTGAAGACACACATAAACTGAAAATAAAGAGATGGAAAAAGATATTCCATGCAAACGGAAACAAAAAAGAACAGGAATAGCTATATTTCTATCAGATAAAATAGATTTAAAGACAAAAACTATAAAAAGAGACAAAGACAGTTATGACGTGATGCTAAAGGAGTCAATTCAGCAAGAGGATGTAACAATTCTAAGTATATATACACCCAACACTGGAACATGTAGATATATAGGGCAAATATTGTCAGAGCTAAAGAGAAAGATAGACTCCAATAAAATAATCATTGAGGACCTCAACACTCCACTTTCAGCACTGGAAAAATCATCCAGACAGGAAATCAGCAAAGAAACCTTAGAGTTAATTTGCACTATAGACCAAATGGATCCAATAGATACTTACAGAGCATTTCATCCAACAGCTGCAGAGTACACATTCTTCTCCTCAGCTTATGGATCATTCTCAAGGATAAGCCATTTGTTAGGCCAAAAACAAGTCTTAAAAATTCAAAAAAACTGAAATCATACTAAGTATTTTCTCTACCCATAATGGAATAAAACTAGAAATCAGTAACAAGAGGATCATTGGAAAATATACAAACACATGGAAATTAAACAGTATGCTCCTGAATTACCAGTGAAGAAATTAAGAAGGAAATTAAAAAATTTTTTGAAAACACAATGTATCAAAACCAATGGGATACAGAAAAAGCAGTTATAAGAGGAAAGTTGGTAGTAATAAATGCCTACATTAAAAAAGTAGAAAAAGTTCAATAAACAACCTAATGATGCATGTCAAAGAACTAGAAAAACAAGAGTGAACCAAATCCAAAATTAGTATAAGAAAAGAAATAAAGATCAGAGCAGAAAATAAATGAAACTGAAACAAACAAACAAAAAAAAACAATATAAAAGATCAATGAAACAAAAAGTTGGATTTTTGAAAAGATGAACAAAATGGACGTACCTTTAGCCAGACTAAGAAAAAAAGAGAGGAGATCCAAATAAATAAAACCAGAGATGAAAAAGGAAACACTGCAACTGATACTGCAGAAGTCCAGAGGATCATCAAAGACTACTATGAGCAACTATACACCAATAAAATGGAAAACCTAGAAATAATGGATAAATTCCTAGACACATATAACCTACCCAGACTGAACCAGGAAGAAATCCAGAACCTGAATAAACCAATAAGTAATGAGACAGAAACAGTAATAAAAAGTTTCCCATCAAAGAAAAGTCCAGGACCCAATGGCTTTACTCCCGAATTCTACCAAGTATTCAAAGAGTTAATATCAATCCTGCTTAAACTATTCCAAAAAATTGAGGAGGAAGGAATACTCCAAAACTCATTCTACCAGGCCTATATCACCCTGATGCCAAAGTCAGATAAAGACAAAACAAAAAAAGGAAACTATTGGCCAATTTCTTTGATAAACACAGATGCAAAAATCCTCAACAAAATACTAGCAAACCGAATTCAAGAACACATTAAAAAAATTATTCATTGTGATCAAGTGGGATTCATCCCAGCGATGCAAGCATGGCTCAACATATGCAAATCAATGTGATACATCATATCAACAGAATGAAGGACAAAAACTATATGGTTGTTTCAACTGATGTTGGAAAAACATTCAATAAAATTCAACATCCTTTTATGATAAAAACTCTCAAAACACTGAGTGTGAAAGGAACTTACCTCAACATGATAAAAGCCACATAGGACAGACCCACACCAAGTATCATACTGAATGGGAAAAAACTGAAAGCCTTTCCTCCAAGATTTGGAACAAGACAAGGATGCCGACTTTCACCACTGTTATTCAACATAGTACTGGAAGTTATAGCTAGAACAATCAGATGAGAGAGAAATAAAGGACATCCAAATTGGAAAGGAAGAAGTCAAATTATCCTTGTTTGCAGATATGATCTTATATCTAGAGAAATCGAAGGGCTCCACAAAAAGCTGTTGGAATTTATAAACAAATTCAGTGAAGTTGCAGATTATAAAATTAATAAACAAAAATCAATAGCATTTCTATTTGCCAACAGTAAACAATTGAAAAAAGAAACCAAGAAAGTAATCCTACTTATAATAGCTACAAATAAAATAAAATACCTAGGAAGAAACTTAGCCAAAGGAGTGAACCATCTCTATAATCAAAACTGTAAGACATCAATGAAAGAAATTGAAGAGGACACACACAAAAAAATGGAAAGATATTCCATGCTTGTGGATTTTAAGTACCAATATTGTTAAAATGTCCATACCACCCAAAGCAATCTGCAGATTCGATGGAATCCCCATCAAAATATCAATGACATTCTTCATAGGAATAGAAAAAAGAATCCTAAAATTTATATGGAACCACAAAAGACCCAGAATAGCCACAGCCATCCTGAGCAAAAAGAGCAAAACTGGAGGAATCACATTACCTGACTTCACATTATGTTATACTATAATACAAAGTTGTAGTAACCAAAACAGCGTGGTGCTGGCATAAAAACAGACATGTAGACCAATGGAACAGAATAGAGAACCTAGAAATAAATCCACATATCTATAGTGAACCTATCTTTGACAAAGTTGCCAAGAACATACATTGGAGAAAGGATAGTCTCTTCAATAAATGGTGCTGGGCCATCCGGGGGATGGACACGCTTGAAGCTCAGACTTGGGGGGGAGGGGAGCCAAGGGTAACATACGTAATCTAAACATCTGTATCCCCACAATATGCTGAAATAAAAAAAAATAAATGGTGCTGGGAAAATTGGATATCTATATGCACAAGAATGAAAATAGACCCTTATCTCTCACCATATACAAAAATCAAATAAATGAATTCAAGACTTTAAAACCTGAAACTATGAAACTACTAAAAGAAAACATTGAGGAAATGCTTCAGGACACTGATCTGGGCAATGATTTCTTGAGTAATTTTGCAACCAAAGCAAAATTGGACAAATGGGATCATATCAAGCTAAAAAGCTTCTGCACAGCAAAGGAAACAATCAACAAAAAGTAGAGACAACCCACAGAATAGGAGAAAATATTTGCCAACTACCCATCTGACAAGGGATTAGTAACTAGAATATATAAGAAACTCCAACAACTCAATAGGAAGAAATCAAATAATCTGATTAAAAAATGAGCAAAGGATCTGACTAGATATTTCTCAAAAGAAGACATACAAATGGCCAACAGGTCTGTGGAAAAATGCTCAACATCATTAATCATCAGAGAAATGCAAATCAAAACTATTAATAGAATGAAATAACATCTTGTCCCAGTTAAAATGGCTTTCATCAAGACGATAGGCAATAATGAATGCTGGAGAGGATATAGAGAAAGGGGAACCCTTATATATTGTTGATGGGAATGTAAATTAGTGCTACCACTCTGGAGAACAATATGGAGGTTCCTCAAAAAACTGAAAATAGAACTACCGTATGACCCAGTAATCCCACTGTTGGGTATATATCCAAAGCAGGGGAAATCAATATATTGAAATGGGGCTGGGCGCGGTGGCTCACGCCTGTAATCCTAGCACTCTGGGAGGCCGAGGTGGGCGGATCGTTCTGAGCTCAGGAGTTCAAGACCAGCCTGAGCAAGAGCGAGACCCCGTCTCTACCAAAAAAATAGAAAGAAATTAATTGGA
>CAUYSK010029782.1:0-30538 GCA_963575035.1 Avahi laniger | reverse complement strand
GGAACACATTCTATTAAGTGAAATATCCCAAGAATGGAAAGACAAGCACCACATGTACTCACCATCAAATTGGTATTAACTGATCAACACATAAGTGCACATATAAGAATAACATTGATTGGATGTCAGGCGGGGGGGAGGAGAGGGGGGGAGGAGGGGACGGGTATATGCATACACAAAGAGTGTGATGTGCACCATTCAGGGAAGGACGTGCTTGAACTTTGGACTTGGCGGGGGAGGGGGACAAGGGCAACATACATAACCTAAACATCTGTACCCCTATAATATGCTGAAATAATAATAAAAAAATATCCTGGAGTAGATGCATTGAAGAGTGTAAGAAGAGATAGGCCTGCTCAGCCTGCGATTTCTCCCATGAGAGAAAGTGAGAATGAAGGGGGTGTCTGGATTCTCCAGTCTTGCAGGACACTGCCCAGGAGGCCCTCTTCTGTCTTGCTTCATCCAGAGCACTGAGGGGATGAGCACAAATAAATCATCTGGGGACAGCTAGGAACAGGCAAAAGGCATGAGAGCTCACAACAACT
This sequence comes from Avahi laniger, assembly GCA_963575035.1. Taxonomy (NCBI): domain Eukaryota; kingdom Metazoa; phylum Chordata; class Mammalia; order Primates; family Indriidae; genus Avahi; species Avahi laniger. Next base: position 29,993 of record CAUYSK010029782.1, on the reverse strand, counting down.
GGCGTGCAGTTCCCAGCAGACAGCCATGGGTCCAGCTAACCAGCTCTCTGACTGCACCGAGAGTCTTGCCCACAAACCCTGCAGGACAAATTGCATGCAGAATCCCCCAACCAGCCAATGCGCACCCCCACAACCTGATGCGCTCTCACCACAGATGGCGCTCTACACAACCCTATGCATGGAATGCATGAGCTCCCACAGACGGCACGTGGAGCTCCACAGCAGGTGGGGATTGTAGAAGCCAGCTTGACTCTGCTGCTTTGGGAGATGGTGCACAACAGTGAACACTTCAGGGCACTGCCCTAGGGAAAGAAGCAGGAGGCTCCCAGCACCTGGCCTGGATCAGATTCTAAGACGTCCTCTCTGGGAAGAAACAAGAGGAGCGGTGTGGACGTAACCTTAGAAAAGATCTCCACTCTCATTTTCATAACACCATTATCCATAATAGACAAGATGTGGAATCAACCTAAGTGTCCATTAACAGATGAATGGATAAAGAAATGTGGTATATACACGATACATATACAAAATGGAGTACTATTCAGCCTTTAAAAAGAAGGAAAACCTGTCATTTGTAACAATACGGATGAACTTGAAGGACATTATGCTATAATATATATAATATGTGTCATATATACAGAAAAAGAGAGAGAATAAATTTGAAACTTACCTTAAAAGAAGTATAATAAGACCTTTACTTAAGATAGAAGACAAAAAATTCTAGCTAACAAAAACTACCACTAGGTAAAAATGGTTATCTTCCCAGCAGGCAGATTAAAGAGAGACATGTCATAGGTTTAGGAAAGGCAAACTTTTTCTAAACTTTGAAATAAGGAAAAAATATGCATTCCATGGGTATGCTCCCTAAAGAAGAACTGTTTTTATGGTTAAAGAGAAATAGGATGCTGAAAGTCATATCTTAGTAAATTATAAAATATCCCCTTTTCTCCTCCTGTTCTCCTTCGATACTGTATTGAATCCTAGATTCCAACACAACTTTCTTATTTTTTCTAGCTCTATATCCTCCTAAAGGGTTTTTTTTTCTATTAGAAAAGCAAAAAGCACACACCAACTTAAATTGGCACTTCTCTCCCAGTTATATTTATTTGACAAAAGTGACAAGCTTCAGTTGCCCCTGGGTTCACATCTAACTCACAGACTGAAGTGTCGTTATGGGATCTTCCCACTATAGAACACTAGGTGGGGGTTAGTAGATGTCACTACAAAAAAAAAATGGGAAAATTAAAGATTATTATTTCTCAATCCTTGTTAGCATGAAAACATAATTATGTACTTTATGTTTTTCAGAGGCGAGGGTCATGCCTGTCAGAACACCTATTAGCCTGCAATCTTGTTGTCACCATCAGTCAAAAGGAAAGCATCAATTTATTTGAATGGCCTTTGTCAATGTTGGTCTGAGAATATGCTGCATGAAATAATAATGATTAGCATTAAATTAGTGATGATGATAATAGTTACTGCTCATTGAGTGTTTTCTATTCTAAGTGCAAGCACTTTGCAAATAGTATGTTATTTAATTCTCACAATAATCCTGCATATGATCCCCATTTTATTAATGAGCAGCTGAAGTTGTTAGAGGTTAAGTCACTTGCCAAATTCAAGCTAGCTGCAAGACAAAATTCAAACCCATGTGTATCTTGCTCCATGCAGATTGTGGAAGAACAGAATGAGTGACATCCTCAATAGAAATTTTACCACCATGAAGAAGAGCTACAATATATGGCATTGGAGACCACGCCACTGATGCCATGACAATAAAGCTTTGTTCTGCACAAGTGACTCTATAGGTAGCAAGAGCAGTGCAGCGGGGTTGTCAACATGGCCCTTCCTATAACAACTTCCCCTCTACCACCCACCCAGTTCACATGGACACAGCCAAAGCTCTTGGCTTTATTTCGTCTAAGGTGATCCAGACTCCCTGTGTGATGGTTAATTTATGCATCAACTTGATTGGGACTCAAGATGCCCAGACGTCTGGTTAACTGTTATTTCTGAAGGTGTCTATGACAGTGTTTCTGGAAAAGATTAGCGTTTGAATTGGTAGACTGAGTAAAGTAGATGTCCCTCCCTAGTGTGAGGGAGGCTTATCCAATCAATCAAAGATCTGAATGGAACACAAAGACAGAGGAACGAAGAATTCTCTGCCCGATTGCTGGAGCCAGAATATTGATTTTTCCTACTCCTGGCCTGGACCTTATACCATCAGGGCTCCTGGTCCTCAGGCCTTCAGACTCAGACTGAAGCTACACCACCAACTTTCCTGGGTCTCCAGCTTGCAAACAGTAGAGCATGGGACTTTCTGGCCTCCTTAATCACACCTACTGGTTCTATTTCTCTGCAGAACCCTGAGTAACACACCCTAGTTCAAGATTGTTGGCCTATGAGTGACCCAAGATAAACAAATTAGACACCTTTCTCCAGGAAATTTCAATTTGGAAATAAGAGAATTCAGTCTGGCCCAATCTATTGAAAAGAGGAGGTAAAAATTCAGGCACTATGCTGTGGGCTTACCACGGTGTCTACCGCATGGCCGGGTGGCAGATAAACCCTGTCTTCAAAGAAAGAGAAACGAGGTGGCCTTGAGGAGAGAAGCAAGTGGACACTGTCCAGCCTTCGGCTTCCGGTTCCCGTCCACTCCTGAGGGCAGCTGTCCCTCTGTCCTGTGCCCTCTGAGACCATCTGTGTCCTTTTAACAAATCCCTCCTTTTAGGCTTAAGGAAGATCTTGTAGACTCCTTCTCCATAGATCTGAAGAAACCCTAACTACTTGGGGTGCTCTGATGAAAGAATGTCTGGAGCTTCCTAGTGGCCTAGTTTAAGAAATATGGCATGAATCCTGCAGAGGTTTAAGGGCTGAATAATGAAGACATCTCTCAGATTTCTCCCTACCAAGCGCCAACAATCTGCTTTCGGTTTGAACGAAACTGAAAAACTATTTTAAAGTCAGTCTGAGGCAAGAATTAGAAGAGCCAGCATTCTGTGTTCTTGGCTGAGGAATATCCATAACTGCCAGCCATGAGGTCAGAGAACACGGGTTTGATGTGATGATCGAGGCAAGGCTGAGCTAGGTGTGGTGGCACGTGCCTATGGTTCCGACCACTCGGGAGGCTGAGACAGGAGGGTTGCTTTAGCCCAGGAGTTCGAGGCTGTAGTGTGTCACCACTGTGAATAGCCATGGTGCTCTGGCCTGGGCAACATAGCAAGAACCTGCCTCTAAGAAGTAAATGAATAAAAATAAAGATAGGCTGATAAAGCAAGAACCTTCACATGGGGCCTTCCCACAGCATGTGGTTTAAGGACTAAAAGTAAGATTCAATATTCAGTGCTGTCTTGACACACGGCAAAACTGGGCAGGCCTTGACTGGCCTAACCACAAGTTTCCCTCTGCTGCATGGATAAGGGCCCCTCGCCAAGCGACCCTCCTCGCCAAATGAATCAGGTGTGTCTCCTCCTTATCCCTGAGTAGGGGGTCTCAGTCCCCTGCCAGCCCATGGAATTTTTCAAGCAAACTAACCACATCCCTCCACAGGGACTAGGGGCCACCCTATTCCCTTGATCCTACAGAGCCTGCCTGCCACAGCCCCTGGCTGTTCACTCTGTTCTCAAGTTCAACCCTGCTGTGGCCTCGTGTGGCACCATGTCTTCCTATCCCCAGGCTGTGAGTATGTGTGATGAATAAACTGGTCTGGATCTCATCTGTCCAGTGCTGGCTGTCAGGTATCTGGCCATCCCCAAAACCCCAGGGTTGTTCCTCAGTTGGATGAAGAGTAGCAATTCAAACACGCCAGCATAGAGATCTGCCAAGGAGGCCTGTGTAGGTGACATGCAGTATGCAGACAGGAATGAGAGGGAGTGCTGCCCCAGGCTCCTGTGGGGACATGCAAGAGCAACAGGCATGCCTGAACCTGCTCCCAGCTCATAATGCCACCTGCTGTGGCCTGGTACAAAATGATTCATGGAGAGTGACAAGTTCCAAGCATCAAATGCTTACTAGACCATCAACTTCAGAATAACCACTATAGAAGAAACAATAATCAACCCACACTGAGGTTCATGTATTAACTTCCCATTCTTATTCACTCAAAAAAATTTTGTAAGAGATGCTCAGCCAAGTAAGAGCAGGCAAACTGCTTCTGTTCTAAGTGCAGCCACACACGTGCCTCTTTCGGTTTTCATCATCCCAGCTCTGATGATCCTCTCCAGTGGGCTCCTGACTCACCCCACCTGTGTTGATCTGTAAAATGGGCGTAATAACAGCATCTACTGCATGGGATTACAACAGTATCTGCATGGCACTTAGAGCAGCTTTAACATCCACAAGTACTGAGTAAGCATTAGAAAAACTTTAAGTTTAAAAAAAAAAAGTGGGACTTTGGTCCTGAACTTTTGAGAACATCTACTCAATAAAATCTCCACAGAGGTACAATCAATCCAGGAAGACACGAATAACTCAAATGAATCCATCAGAGAACACGACACTACATAATGATGATCGAAAGTGTTAAAATGTGCAGACCTGACAATCTTTCCAAACAGCCATGGGGGAAGGAAAGAACAGCTTGGGCTGGGCCTGCCAGCTAAGTTTTTGAGAAGAATTTGATCTTTGCCTTAATGGTGCATAAAATTGTTAGAAAGAGGGGAATGGTGTTACATATGAAATAAATTCTAGTAAGCTCTAAGTACTGGCTTATGGTCCTGGAAAATATGTATAATTGGAAAATCACATTTGGCAAAATCATGTTAAAAAATTAAAATGTCATTAATCACAACACAGTTATCTATAACATACATTAAACCTATATTTATCTATCATCCCTTACAAGCCTTCCCCTCTCCAGAAAGGTGATCTTGTCTGAGAGTCTATCGCCACCTCCTCTGTCTGGGTTACCACTGTATCAAGGCATGCTTCCATGTGGCCTTCGCACTCTACAGTGTGACTTGCCTGTGTCTCAGGCTTAAATCTCAATCCACAAACTCAGGTGTCAAGTGAATATAACTTTCTTTACTTTTTGTATGACTCAGTTTCAGCTCAAGATGACATAATTTCCAAGAGTCTTATGTAGTGACAAAGCAGCACCAGGGGTGGAATCTCAGGTCCTCAAAGTCATCTCTCCATGTAAGCTGAGCTGTCTATGGCCCTGCCCTGCCCTAGAGCTTTGGTTCAGGTGCCATGGCCTTGGGCCACCGAGACCCTGTTTCTGTGTTCTTCAGGCTCAAGCCTTGTCTCCAGTCTTTCCCTACCATTTTAGGCACATGGGAACCCTCCTGCAGCTGAAGTCCCGGATGTCCTGCCATTTCTTCTCCAGGGTCCAGCCACCTCCTAAGACTATACCCAATAGAAGGGTCCTGGGATGATCTTTAGGATCTACCAGTATCGGTGTTCTCATCACTGCTCCAACTCTCTCTCTCTCTTCCCCAAGCCAAAGTACTCCTTTTGTAAAAAGTGTGGGAGGTTGGAGCAGGGTTATTCATTTTGTCCCACCGATATTTGTTCTAGACCACCAGCCCTTTCTGTTCCCCATAGACCCACCCCCATGTCCTGCCTACTCCACCGCCCCGATGCTGCACTGCTTGGGTTCTCCACACTCCCACACCCAAGGAAATACACTACTTTTTTTTCCATGGGGTTTGGGATGTGTTCCTTTCCTTTCCTCAGCTTCAAAATAAATAACACAGAGGCTTTTCAACTATTTACAGAGACTAGAAGAGTAAGATAAAATATATGTGTGCATGTATGCCTTTATGGGTTTATTCACAGATAGCCCTACAAATTAATTTATGCACATATGCTAACATATGATAAAATAGGCTTTGCTCCAGGGGTGAAAAAGCCTTGTGTTCCGTCAGTCTCTTCAGAACTTCCCAAATTAACCATTGCACTAGAACCCTTGTCTCAGCGTCTCCCTCTGGGGGAACCCAAACTATGCCAATGGGATGGCTTGTTGGAGCAAAAGATGCCTATGGGAAGTTACCGTGAGCAAAAGAAAATACCAGGCAGTCTAGAGAGAAGTCTGCTCTGAGCAACGGAGACTTCACAGGTGTTTTCTGAATGATAAATACCCCATGCTTGTGTCTGACATACATTGATACTAAAATGCTTTATGTACATGGGAATAAGTTTTCCAAAGTCAGTGGACTAACAATGGTTTTATATAATATTAGAGAAAGATGATTTTTCTAGATGCCAGTGGTTCTCAACGTGTGGTTTCTGAACCATCATAACATAGGGAAACTTGTTCTAAATGAAAATTCTGGGGTCCACCCCAGACCTCAGAAAGTCAGGAGGTGGCTACCAGCAATCTGTGCGTTCAGCAAGCATGCCAGGTGATTCTGATGCACTCAAGTTGGAGAACCACCGATTTATGCTACAGAAAAGTGACCGGGACCGTGAGCCAAGCGGAAGATCAGGCTGCACAGGAAGGTGAGGCCAGTGGTGGGACAGGGGGGTTTCCTGCCACTTTCTGGGCTGGCTTTTGGCATGTAGGTCATTTTCCCTTTCTGAGATTTTTTTTTCGGGGGGGGGGGCTATAAAACAGTCGTTAACGGTAGTACATCCCTCGCACAGTCTACCATGAGAATGAAACGCAGTCATGCGTTTGGAAGGTCTTCATAATTGTTAAAATACTGTGGAAATATAAAGCAAGCGGGCAGGAAGCTTTTAAGAAGCCAGCAGCGGTAGCCGGAGAAGAGCTTGACTGGCGCTCCCAGCACATTCTGGACAGCCCTCCCAGGGCCCGAACGGCAGCTGGGGCCCCCGCATCTCCGCGGGTCCCGCGGCGCCGCCCTCGCTGCCCCGCCCGCGCCCTCCCGGGACGCCTCCGCGCGGTGGCGCCTTCCCCGCGGTTACGGATGGCCGTGATTGACGCGTTTTAAAGGGCACGTTTTAAAGATGTCAAAGAACGAGAGCAAACCAGAAGTCCTTCTTGTTGTGGATTTCGTTTCTTCAAGTATAAAAAGCTCAGGGAAAAAACGATGCTCGTTTACCAAAGGGGAAAAAATGTCTGCAATTGATGTATTTTCTTCTACAAAGTCGGACTAGATAACTTCCAAATCACTCCCAATTCTGAGACTGAAACATCACAGCAATTCTATTTGCTAGGAAATACAAAGGACTGTGGTCCTTGTACACAGAGTCACAACTCTAAGCACAAACTTCGGGGAGCTATTTTGACTTAATCCCTAGGGTTATTCTCGGGTGTTCAAACCTTTCACTTAAACAGCATGGCCTGGTCCGAGCTCCAGAAGCACAGATTGAAATGGCATTACACTTTTAGCTCCCAGGTCCTGACAGGAGACCAAGGGGAAGAAAAAGCAGATACAGCTGTCACCCAAAGGAGAAAGGATGAACAATTGCCTTTCTTATGACTCTAAACAAATTATGTACGTAACATTATCCAGAAAGGAGGGCAGGAGAGGGTGTGCTTCTGGCTGCCTGGCTCCACACAGATGGCTCAAAAATACCACTGGGCCTGGCTCTGTGCCCAAGAAAGACCAAGAAATAGGAGAATAATCCAAAAAAGAAAGAATAGCTCAAACCTATGGTTTTATAAGCACAGTTTCTCCCTTTTCTTCTTATTAGTGCTCTCCTAAGCCTGAAGCTGTGGTTTGTCACATTTTTGTTTATACAGATGCCAATTTAGCTCAGCAAACAAAATAAACCATAGCTCTCAAATACACTATGAACACTGGAAGTTCATGTTTGGCCAGAGGTTTATCCACATTAAGCCGAGGTCTGCAGCCTGGGAATCCCATTTAGCATTTCTTCGTATTTTATTTCCACTGTAAGAGGATCGGGGATGACACAGTATCTCCAACTGGAAGCATATTTGGAATCTGTGTGTAACAGCACAGTGTGAAGCTGCAGAAATTCAGTACTGACCGTCTTGTAGCAAAGGAACACAAATAGACTATATTATGCTTCCCTAAGATCCCAAAGCAGATCACTGATGGGTATAAGAGTATCCATCAGCATCTACAGTAACCTATGATACTCTTTTAGCCTTTATAAATATTCAACAGAGTCCTCTCCTTGGACAGCGCTGTGTTTGATCCTCATATGATAGAGGCAGGAATCGCCCATAAAGGGCAAGGTTTTCATTCAACAAATGCCACCCAATCTCAACATCCAGAATTCAGGGTAAATATGTCCAGGGGGCCTGAAGCTTCCCAGAAAAGAAAAGGTCAAGACCTAGACTCTATTCTCTTTGGAGTTCCAATGATTATTTTATTTTATTTATTGTATTTTATATTTTATTTAGACGTCTCACTCTGTTGCCCAGACTGGAGTGCAGTGGCATCATCATAGCTCACAGCAACCTCAAACTCCTGGGCTCAAGCAACCTTCCTGCCTCAGCCTCCCGAGTAGCTGGGCATACAGGTGCTTGCCACCATGCCTGGCTAATTTTTCTATTTTTTGTAGAGATGGGGTCTCGTTCTTGCTCAGGCTGAGTTCCAGTGTTTTCATTACAAGCCTATTATGCCCTTAACATCCATCAAAAGGCTGTGACAGTAGAGCCTATATCTGTAAAACACTTGGTGGTAGTTGCTCAGTGAAACACTCAGAGCCTGATGGATGGACAAGGCAGTCCCAGCCACAGTAGCCTATCACCCCTTCAGAGCACACGATGACGGATGCTTCTGCTCAATTCATCTCAAAGACACCTTCTTTCTCTTACCTGCCCCTTTCCCAAGCACTGCCTGCTCTCATTTGTGGATTCCCTCTCTTGACTCCTACTGTAGGACCTTTATTCTCTTAAACTTCCTTGCCTCCCCAGCACGCTGAGCTCCCAAATGCATACACACCACATCCTGCCTTTTCTTTCCCCCAGGCTTTCTGCTGAGTAGGTCACCACTTTGTTCCACCCATCCATTTTCTTGGAAGGGGCTAGGGGTGGTGGGGATCCTTAAGATCAAAAAAGAGCTAGACATAACAGCCCAGTGACTATTTAGGAGACCACCGCAATATCCATACAAGAAATGTGGTAGCTTGGACAAGGGTTGAGGTAGTGGAGAGAGTGAGAAGGAATCAAACCCAGAGGGCTTGGAGGATTTGCTGACAGATTGGATGTTGGCTAAGAGAGAACTAGAATGATGACTCCTACATTTCTGTTTTGCATAACTAGGTGGTTGATGGTGCCATTCACTGAGGTGGGGGAGACAGAGCGAAGGTGTGGAAGAGGTGTTCATCAGGAGGGCACGTCTGAACCTGCTGCATATCCAAGCAGAAATACTGAATGAGAGTCAGATGTATGAATGTGGAGCCAGGGACATAGATCTGGGAATAATCATTTATCACAACCTATTTGTTTCCTCAAGCATTGGTAAAAGGGAGCATTTCAGTTGAATGAAATCTACTGAGGGCTTAATATGTGTCCTCAGATATAATGGACAAATTAAGATGAGAGGACAAGCAATTGACTCAAAGTACCTAAACTGGTGTCTATTCTTGTATCTAGTCAGTTATTGGATATTTCTTAGGTGCCTACCATGTGCCAGATACTATGGGATCTGAAAGACACTGGGATCAAAGAGATAAATAGAACAGAATACATGCTAATTCAATGTTAGTTATGATCATTATTGATATACAAGGAACTAATCGCTCAGTGGAGAAGACAAAGGTATGAACCTAATTATGAATGTTTCTAGAAAAGCAACATTAGAGACCAATACAGGGTATTATGGCTATAGCAAGGAAGGCTGTGTGCCTCTCACTCCTATCCACACTCTTTCTGTCCACTGTGCTCATAATTAGGCCAAGGGCACCCAGTTCTGCTGCAGCAGAGCTGAAGCTGTAACTCACTTATATGACTTCCAATTGGGACTTTGCGTACCTGTGACATTGCTGTACTAGGTTGAACCAAGACCTCACATCTCAATGAAAAGTGAAGACCCATGCAGCCCCGGGGCTGTTTCAATGACCCAGATTCAGTTCAGGAGTTCAGTATTTCTTCTCCACTGGCATGCTGTATCTGCATGATGGTGACTTAGTGATGGAGAAATCCATGCCTTAATTCTGTCTCTTTAGAAGAAGTGGGAGTGGGAGGTGGGGGTGAGGTTCTCAGGGCCCCCCCATACCTCTGTGTCCGAACATAGAAAACACACAAAGTGCAGACAGCCATACTAGGAACATTATATGAGTGCCATATGTCAGAAACTGTTCTAAGAACTTTCATACATTGTCTTCCTTTATCCTCACAACAATCATGTGAGATAAGTAAAAATATTAGCCCCATTTAACACAAAACAGAACCCCTATCCCCCAGTGTCATGAGAGGTAGATGCAAGATGGGAACCAGGCGGTGTAACCTTAGAACCTGCCCTCTTGGCCACTGTGTCATGCTAAATGGACACTTCATTAAGAGGCACCACATTGACTTCTTGGCTGTGTCCCTCCGCACCAGCAGGCGCCAGCACTTACGTCCAAGACAGAGGCTACCCAAGGAGGAAGATTGCCCACCATGCCTGCTGTCCCCCCCTTTTCCCCTCCCGCCCTCTGCAAACACTCCCTAACAAGCTGTCTCCATTTACATAATCACTTTGTGTTTCCCTGCACAGGCCCGAGTTAAGCTGTCCAGAAACCTGCATAAAATGATGGCGTATTCGTGATACTGGGAACCCATTCTGTTTGCTGCCTGTTTTAAGCTGTTAAACTGCCCACTAATCTGCTGATAAAATACCATAATAATCCACCATGCCCAGCTGAAAAATCAACTTTCAAATAGTTCTACTTATTTTTAGATGACTCTCAGTAAGAACATCTCAGGAATGGAACCTACAATCAGAAGATTTGGTTTCAAGTCCTGTCTTTCATGGAAAGTTTCACCTAATCCTGTGCTCCACGGGCTTAGACCAGGACCTAATAAACTTTTCCATAAAAGGGTTACACAGTAAATATTTTAGGCTTTGCAGGTCATAGCAAATACACAACTATGCCATTACAACCCAAAAGAAGCCATAGGCAATATATACATGGATGGATGTGGCTACACTGCAAATAAAACTTTATTTATAAACACAGGCTACAGCTGATTTGGCCCTGAGGCTGTAGTTTGCCAGCCCTGGCCTAGACTATTACATGGAGGTGATAAAACCATACAGGATAGCCATGAGCATGAAATGTCACATAAAGGTGTGACAGTCTTTTATAGACAGTAGAGCATGCCATGGGTGAGAAGAAAGGAGGGCTGAGAGGGAGGCAAAGGTCATAGAAGACAACCTGGCCTTTCGCCTTCGGTTGCTGAAGGCCACTCTGTCCATTACGGCATAGCCTGTCTGAGGAAGCACTGAAGATGAGTGCTGCATCTGCAGTCTTGCTTCTGGGTGCAGGTTTAAATAATATTTAAAGTTCCGTTTCCTACAGTTTGAATGATTTAAGATTGGTTTAGCCCTTTCCAGAGTCTGTAGACTGGAAGGTTTTCAAGACTGGATTTAACATCTTATACAACTAACCATGTAAAAAGTGTTAGGCAAGGAGTTCTCATAGCTCTATTCTTTGAACAATCAACAAAAACTTGTTGATATGTGTGGCGCTTTGCCAGAGGGCTGTGGATACAGAAGTGAGTGAGACATCACTTTAACCGGAGTCCATGGTTTAGCAAGGGAGGCACATGTGTATAAAGGGAACAACAGAAAACTGCAAGAATTATTTTTTAAAGAGAAAGAGAGTTAGCGGAATGCTGACATCCGTCCTGCCTCATATCTTTTAAACATCTTTAAAATATATTGATTGATCTCCACATTTTGAAGTCCGCCTTCTCTGTGTAGAACCAAAAAAGAAACCATTCCGTTTCCCCTGCTGTTAGAATGCAGGCGTATGGCTTTGTTTCTACCAATTGGACATAACTCCATGAGACTTGGATTTGCAAGTGAGTTCTGTCAGGAGACAAGGAAAAGGCGGCGACACCATTCCTTGGGTATTGGTGGCAGCAGAGGTGGCGGGTGTGGTTCTGGGAACTGGAGCAGAAGCCGCTTCTTTCCCGGTGTGGTTCTGGGAGCTGCTGCTGGGAATTAAATCTGGAGCTTATTATCCCAGCCCTTCCAGCAACCCAGCAAGCTTCCTCATTTCCTCTACTGATTCCTTCCTGCTTACCCTAACTAACGTGGATTCTGTCATCTGCCACTAAGAACCTGAACCAGTGCACGAAGAATGTTCAGGGTTACCTTGGATGAAATGGCAAAAGAAAGTTTTCGGAGGCAGCGATGTTAAAGATGAATCATTCTAGAAGGACATTCCAGACTGAATGAATTGCCTCCGCAAAGGCCCGGAAGCACAGGAGAGCATGCTTTGTTCAGGAAATGAAGGTGAATGTGGTTGAAATATTTGGAGCACAAGAAAAGTGACTAGCGATGATGCCGAAAATGTAAGCAGGGATCGTGAAGATTTTTCGGTGCCTTGATTGGGTGTCTATATACTGAATAAATGCAGAGCCATTAAATGACTTTAAGCAGGAGATTGTCAATATCATATCAGGGTTTTCAGAAGTTCCCTTGGCAACAGTGCGGAGAATTGAACGCAGGGCGGGAGAGAGACCAGGGCAGGGAGGACTATTGGGAGGCTGTTGCAGTCATCCAGGTGAGAGGAAGAAAGATCGAAGTTGAAGCAGTGGTGGCTTAAATGGGGGGAAAAAGCAGATTGATTTGTTCTGCTGAGAATTTGATTTAATCAGGAAAGAAGAAACACAACAGATTCACCAATATGTTGCCTCTCTACTAAGAAAGATAATATTCCATTAAAATCATCTAAATTGCAACCTTGGGTCTCTATTTCCCCAGGGCACTGCCGCACAGAGCCAGCGCGTCCAGGCCCCTGCGGATACCTGGTGAATGTTTATGTGTCTCTAGAAGTGGGCTGGAGGCGGCGAGATAAAAAGCCTTATTTTATGGCTATTGCCCAGAGCATTCCTTTCAGGAGGAGAGGGGTCTCTGGGACAAGCTGGGAGGTAAATCTTATAAAGGTGACATGGTTATTCCTTTCCACAGAGTCCCATCTTTCACTGGATCTCTGCATGCAATTTGCATCCCCTTGTCTAGGGCAGCGCATCAGGAAATTCCTCTATCTAAGGAAGCTGGAATTACAAACCATCTCTGCTTTCTAGCACAAAGGCTCTGGGTTTCTGAACAATTTTCCTATTCAGTGTAGAGAAGGAAGGAACAGGAGTGTGGGATTCCAGGAACACGAGGGTGCAAGAAAAAGTAAGCAAGAGGAAGAGACAGATGTTCACAGGTGGCCCTCCCTGCCGCACATTCATATGATGCCTTTTTCCCTCCCTTTCTTTCCCTCTGCTTTAAACTGTAAAACTATAAAAGGTTTAAAGAAACATGTTTGAAAAGACAGTAAGTCACCAATAATCACATCGTCTTGGCACAATTAGCTCGCCTCTTTGTGTGTTCATTCCCATCCCTTGTCCTCCACTCGGGTTGCTAATTTTAGAGTTCTCATCAGAACATATTAATATTTCTTAGGCCCAGTTCCCCAGCAAAACAGACTCTGAGTCAGATCTCCATGCTGGAGGTTTAAGGGGCAGAGCTTTTGTATACAGACAGCATCCCTCACGGGGAGCGAGGGAAGCAGAGCTGGCCAGAGGAGAGGCTGGGCAAGAATGCAGGAACCTCGAGGCCTCAGCCCATCCTGGGACCACACAGAGTTCCCACATTAAGGCAGGCTCTCATCTTGATACCCTGAATCAACTAGCTGCAAATTCAGACAGCCTCCAGCGAAAGGTGTCACCCCCAGTGAGGAGTCTCCCTTCAGCCAGGACACTGTCCAGAGAAGAACTCACCTGTGAGTCACAAGCAGGCAACATTCCTGGAAACTGGGGGAACAAATGCCTTGATCCTAAAGGCCTGTCTAGGCGTGGTGTGCAGTGCTCACACCTGTAATCACAGCACTTTGGGAGGCCCAGGCAGGAGGACCACTTGAGCCCAAGAGGTAGAGACCATCCTGGGCAACATAATGAGGCCCCGTCTCTACAAAAAAAAAAAAGCAGAAAAATTAGCCTGGTGTGGTTGGAGTACACTGGCAGTCCCAGTACTTGGGGGGCTGAGGCAGGAGGATCGCTTGAGCCCAGGAGTTTGAGGTTGCAGTGAACCATCATGACGCTACTGAAGTTTGGCCCCGGCAATAGAGCAAGACGCTGCCTCAGAAAATAAATAAACAAACATACAAACCAATATTTTTTAAAACCTTTAGGCCATATCTAGGCATGCACACCAGAATCCACAGCACGTGGATTTTCAGCATTGCGGTATCTGAGCAATCCAGACACATGACAAAGCAGCCGTGAGATCACGTCACACGATTCTGAGTCTAAACCTTCCCACTCCCACTTACCAGCTTTTTAACCTCAGGCCAGGAATAGCTCTGAGTCTGAGCTTCTTTAAGATAAAGAAAATGCTAGTGGCTGACTTTGAGCTTTGGGGACGGATTACGTAAGATAGCGTGCATAGGATATGTAGCACATAGTAAGAATTAAGTAAATCAAAATTATGATTATTAAAGTTCTGTGTTAATCTTTGGTCTGTTGACACATTACATCATACAATTACATTTAATGTCTGCAAATTTCATACCATAATGAATACTTGCATTATTTTACTTAAACATCTTCTTCCAACAATCCCCATTAGAGACATTGTGAAATGAATACCTTTGCCATGTAACTTTTTGTGTGTGTTGAGTTATTTCCTTAATTCCCTTAGGTAAAAATCCCAGAAATTATATTCCTGTGTTGAGTCATTTAGACATCTTCATGGCTTCGTACAATCCTAATTTTCCAAGTCATTGTCAACAAGACTATATTACAAGCCTCTTCTCTCAAAGAGAAGTGCTGTCAACCAAAACTTCTGATAGAATTTCAGCTGCTTTTGTCGGCTCAGGCCATATGATCACTGAATATTTTACTCAAAATATAAATTTATGAAACAGAAACAAGTTGAAGTTGTGCTTTGTTTCAGGTCAAGTGTTACCGTAACTGTTATTTAGCCCTCCACGCACACACATACACACACGGTTTCAGAAGTCAAATTCAGACAATTCAGACTCTTTTGGTTTCATAATTAGTCTGGTTTCATAGTTTCCCTCATTGTACTAAAAATAATTTATGGTTCTAGCTGCCATGTTTTAAAATATGCATTAATTTAAATAATATTAAATGGAGAAGGAAATTGTTTTAAACACATTAACACTACAGAAACCTAAAACATAACCAAAAGTGACCGTGTTAATGGTGATTAATTCCACATGGTTGGATGATGGGGGATTTCATCTTCTTCATACTCTTGGGCATCTTACAAGTTTCCCACATATTCACATCCTTCGTGGAAAGGGCGCAGGGGATGAGGAAGAGTTTTGGTATTTGTCAGACTGACTTGGACACAAGACCTGCTCAGCCAGTTGCTGGCTAATGACCCTTTGAACCTTACTTGCAGGCTCCCAGAGTTTCTGTGAGGGCTAAAAGATAAGAAAGCAAATATAACAGTTCCTAGTGAGCAGTAGGCACTCAGTGAACATTAGATTCCCTCCCTCTACGCTGGGGGGGAGAAAGGCCCCTGCAGCTGTCAGCCCCTTCCGTCTGGCCTCGCCAACATCCCCCTCACACCCCACTGGGGCCGCCTCCTTTAAGGCTGCGCCTCAGAAGGATTAAGAATAAAGAGCAATTATAGAGCAGATACTGGATAATCAGTTAATTAACATTTCAGAGATAAGGAAACAGGAAACTCAAATCCCACAGTATAAACGAACAGCAGGCAGTGTCACAGGGCTCCAGCTTATAAAGATTCCACTCAGAGCCTGAGGAGGCTTCTCCCTCCCAGCCTGGCTGGTCCTCTTGTCTTGCTAAATCTTTAAGCATCCTCTCCCTCCTTTTCCCTTTCTCCAGTACTGTTGGCTCCCTTTTCTCTTACCCGTATTCCTACTGCCTTAATGTTTTTCCATATTTCCCTATTTTCTCTCCCCTTGATGAACTGAGCAATTTGGGGTTTGCATTCTTTAATGTCATGAAAGTGAAGTCTTTGGTTTTTATACCCAAAAATATTTCATTGAGATTTTTATTTTTAAAGGTACACACACACACACACACACATACACACACACACACACATATATGTCTCCTAAAAGAAGCATTTTATTTGAGTCAGTGGAAAGTCACAGAAGGAGTGTCCCCAGTGCTTTAGTGTTGATCCTGGATATTTTGAGCCTGTCAATTTGCTCTGTGAACCCGCTTTCCAGATATGTCAGTGAAGGAGCTCAGGGAATTTCACTTCCAAAATATGACTACTTGATATAAAGAGTATTTTTAATTAAAGGCCCTTAGAGATCAGCAGGCCTTGGAAAAAGCTTTCCCTCCATCTCCGTAAAGACCAGAGCCACCAAGAAGGACAATTTGTCTTTCCTTCCCCTGTTATCTCAATATATTGCAGGAAAGAAGATCAAGAATGCAACCAGTCTTGGCCCAAATCATTTTAAATATAATACCTATCTCTCAGGTTAATTTAATTTCCAAGGAGAGAATAATTTACAGGTCAATCTGTTTCCCCCATCCATTCATTCTCCCAAGTACCTGTTCATCCTCCCTAGCAATCACATCTTGCCCCCTCAACAGAATTACCTGTATTCCTCATCTCCTCTTCCCCTCTAAAATGAGGTATATAAACTTCTGGATCCCACTGGGATATTGAGCAATCACCTGTGATTCTTCCCATGCGCACAGTAAATTTGTAATCTCTTTCTCTTATTAATCTGCCTTATTGTGAGTTGACCTTTCAGATAAACTTCCAGGGATAAAGGGGAAGTTTTCCTCCCGCACTGCAACAGCTAGAAAGCCCAGGCCTCAAGTATATTCTTGGGACTCCCCAAAGGACTAACCCAGGGAACACAGAAAAGATCAGCAGCCCCCCAACCCTATCCAATTGCTGGAAGATTCTGATACAACTATTGTCTCAGATTCAGAGGCTTTTGTGAGGGTAACTGGCATCCTGTTAGACCTGGCAGCCCAGTGGGGCAAGGCTGGGGGCCTTGGCATTGGTAGGAGTCAAGGAATGTGGATCGCAGCACCCTCCTTGGTGTTTGGCCCCAGCAACCAAACGTGCCTTCCTCTTTGGCCTGAGCCCCCGGTGAGCAGTGAAGGGAGTGGTACAGCCAACAGTCACTTCTGTTTGCATACGGTGGTCCGTGGTCCTCCACTCAAGTCTCAATTAAGAACATAATGGGTGGTGGAGTCCATGTGTTCTGGACTTTAGTCAGCTGGGCCAATATAGGTCGGCAGCGCCATTTGGAACAGGGGAGACTGCAATGAGCAGAGAGTTTAGACTGCCACAGAAAGGCACATTTTGGGGAGAATGATAACTCTTTGATCTTTAGCTTTTCCTGAGACATCTGCCCAAATTCTCTTTGGACTGAGTTTTATATTTCTTAGTTACAAAGGGAAAGAGCTATGCCATCCTAGAACAGGAGATGTGTGTGTGTGTGTGTGTGTGTGTGAATATTTGAGGACAAGCATTCAGAACAGACCGTTAGAACCCCTGACCTTCCCAAAGAGTTGCAACTCCCAAGAACAGCACTGCCTTGCCAGCACCCACACTCCAGCCCCTGTGGCCTGGTCTTGACTTTGCTCCAACTAGCTTTGATGACACTGCAGCCCAGACTTGCTGCACTCAGACCTAATACCCCTGGATAACAATCCCCCGGAATGCAGACTGGCCCATCCCTGACCCGACCCTGGCCACACGCCAGGCTTCACTACCTTCCAATGACCAGGAGGCGGTGGTCTGGCTGGGCCCCCCTGCCTCCACACTGACCATCAGCCCTGGTCTCATCTGGACTCGTGACCAAGAAAGGACAGTAAGGGAGGGCACTGTCTCAGAGCTCTGCTCCAGGAGAAAGAGGTCAGCAACTGTCAGCCACCACAGCCTAGTCAAGAGACCACAGACGCTGAAGTTCCTCCAGTCTGAAAACTAGAACAAAAGGGAGGAGAAATCACTGGGTGACCAGCAGATCAGGGCTATGGTGTATTGCACCAGCCTGCAAAACGGACAGAAGGTGCCCCAACAAGGAAGACATGCCATGGACATGGACATGGAGCAGAGGGGACAGAGGACAGGGAAGGTGTCTATAAGACTGTGTCTACCTTGGGGACTAGAGTACCAACATCTATGGCAGCAGTCTAATGAAACGCAAGGCCTGGGAGCTCTGTAAGTCAGTTAACTCTGGTGGGATCCAAGACATATCATTTCAGTTACCTGCATTAAAAACTCCCCGAACTTGGTGAATTAAAGCAAGAGACTTTTTTAAATTTCGCATTATTGTGGAGGATGACTGGGCTCTGCGGATTGTTCTGTTGCTTCCTCCCCTGGGGTCTCTCCTGAGGCTGCAGCCGGATGGGGACGGGGCTGGACCTTCCAAGACACCTCCCTGACACGTCTGGTAAGAAGGCTGGGACATCTCCCTCTCCCCACGTGGTCTCTCCACATGGGCTTCTTTCCCTGGCAGCAGGATCCTCAGAGTGACTGTTCCAAGAGGACAAGTCCCACTGTCTGACAGCATCACACTGGCTAGGGCTCCGTTGGCCAGAGCAGGTGAAATGGCCAAGCCCAGAGTCACAAGAGCATAAATACCTCCCGGTGGAGGTGAAGCGTGTGGGGAGCCACAAAATAAACAGGCTACCACATTCGCACTCAGTAAACTGTTTTTGTGCTCCTGATATTTTACCTATTTGATTCTCCTCTATTCTCCATTAATATTTCATATAGTTTTTGTGAACTTTCCTTCTTTCGGCTGAGTCAAATGAAAAACAGATTTTTTTTTCCACTTCAGTTAAAGATTTTAAAATGAGGTCACTGCCCATTGCCCTGCTCTCTCCCCATCCCCCTCCCATACCGAGGCACAGTGTTTAGGGCAGTGCGAGTCAGTTGGACAAACACCCAAGGAGAGCTGAGCCCCGAGGGAGGCATCAATGCCACGCGTTCAATCATCCCTGCCTGAAGGTCCTCCTCCAAAGCAGTCCCAGCAAAATCTCTCCAGTGTCCTGACTTTGTATCTCCTTTTAAGGGAAGCTGTTTCCTCACACCGTGGAAATGTTGCATCACTGGTTACAGCAAAAGTCTATCACATCTCAAAAAAAAAAAAATGAAACTCTATCATGACTCAGGGACTTTCAAGACAGTAGCCAGAGCCCAGTTACTGTCTGGTGCTGTTTTCACCTTAATGACATCAGACTCTGCAAAGACATTCACCCGAAAATTGAGTGTCATGGGACCAACTCCTCGCTGGTACCCATAGCAGAGTGACCTGCTACAGTCTCTGAGAAAAACTAGCAAACAAGTCAATCTCTTTGTTATGGGGAAACTTGATTGAAATGGAAATTTTATGCACCATTCCACTTACCTAATCACTGAACAATGCCAGAAGAGTTCTGCAGGCATTTCTGCTGCATTTTCCACCTTCTAGCTCTTCTGTGTGTAGGGAAAATCCACAGAAAGAAAAATTACATTTAAACTAAATAAGAATTGGGACAGGCTCGGCCAAACAGAAAATTTGCAATCCACATAACCAAGGCTTCCAGGACTGCATGTGGCAGCAATCCAATCAGCTCCACTTTCAAATAGGTGGTTAATGGAGAACACACTGGATCATGCTGCCCACTCTCAATTCTGGGTCGCCAGACTTACTGAGATTCTCGGCACAGCCCATCCCTGCTCCTCACTGGGAGGAGGAAATGGGTGCTACCCTAACCCAAGGAGTTGGTCAGCTCCAAAGAAAGGTCTCTTCCAAGCAAGACTGTCTGTGCTGGTTCCCTAGGCAAGCACCAGGTTGGATGTCTGCAGACCCCTCCCAGTAACTCCAACACAGTCAGCTTTTCCCACAGCTTTGGAAGAGAGCTTTGTTTCTTCCACTGAACTTGAAGGCGAAGCACCGGCTTCATGTAAGGGCCGTGTAGTGCAAAAACCGTGTGTATTTAACAGTAGAATCACACTCAATGCAGTGAGAGGCTTCCCCCATGAGGATTAATCGGAAACTGAGCCCTCCGGAGGGAACGGCCGATTCCTGCTTGGGTCTGATTCTCGCTCTGCGTGTGAAGCACACGCTCATTGCAGGGAGTGTTGGGCTGAACTGGAGGCTCTGTTCATGTGATTTTCTTTCTCTCTTTCTCCCGCCTCCTGGTCTCCCTCTGACAGACACACACTGTTGAATTCCTACAATTCTGTTGTAGCTGGTCTCTTTCTCTCGGGCTGTCTGACCTCTCTGTTCCAAGGTTTAGGAGACAGTATAATAAGTGTTTAACAGCACAGATCTGACTGTCTAGGTTCAAATCTGGCCCCTCCACTTATTAATCTGTGATTGTTACAAGACACTTAATTTTTTTGTGCTTGACACTTAATTTTTTTGTGCTTGATGTTCTCGTTGAAAAACAGGAATAGTAAGGTTCCCTCATGGGATTGCTGTGAAAGAAGCATTTAATACAGTTCTGTTTCCTAGTACACAATCAATAAATGCCATATTACCAGGCGCAGTAGTGGTAGTGGTAGCAGCATTGTTGCTATCACTGCAACAACTCAGATTTTCATGCCCAATCTCAGCTCAGCCAGGCTACAGCCCCAAACCCAGGGCGGTCCGTAGGCAGGAGAAATGTGAGCTGTCCCTTCCACTGGCCAACACCAAGTCCATCCTGTCCCACGTCCCCTTCAGACGTCAGCACCGCAGGCAGCTATTTTCACATGGCGCATCCCGTGATGCAGGCCCTGTCTTGCAACCCGACAAGGGAACTCACGCTCAGCACCCTAACCCCAGGCTTCTGCCCAGGTCCCTAGCTTCCGTCCTTACTGGACGGCAACCTTTGCTTCCCTCTTACTAGGCTGGCAGAGCCTCCTGCCAAAGTCTGCAGCCAGCTCTCCTGCTCACTTCCTCTTCTCCACTCTGTTTCTCACGTCACCAAATGCGTTCATCGCGGCTCAGGATCATCCAGGATCACTCACAGTTGGCCCTGTGCGGACTTGCCTCCTGGTGTTCTCAGCCCCACAGAGTGAGAGTAAATAGATAATAGTTACTGAGCACACGCCTGGCACTGTTATAGGAACTTCACACAAAATAACTCATTTCCTCCTCACATCAGCCCTGTGAGGTAAATACTATTGTTATTTCATTTTTCCTGAAAAGATGACTGAAGCACAGAGAGGTTAAGTAGGTTTCCTAAGAAAACACAGCTACTTAGTGGTGGTGCCACGATCAACCCTAGAACTGTGTCTCCAGAATCCACACTACAATATATAGGAAAACCTTCCTAAAACACTGTGTGTGTTGGTGAGAGAGAGAGAGAGAGAGAGAGAGAGAGAGACATAAGAAAAAATACTTTGGAAATATATATATATACATAAAATATATAAAAATATAAACTTTCTCTTTTATCACAGCATCTCAGCACATTGGATGCAAACAAAAACTATACACTGATTGAACAACCCTAGGAGGGCTTCTTGCCCAAACGCAGGGCAAGTGACATCACTTCCCTCTGGGACTAGATTTTCTGTTCCTGAATATCCTTGGCCTCTGGATTCTGGTCCCTAAGGCCTACAGATAGACCACCCAGCATGGACATCGCCTCCTACCGTCATTCCCACCAGTATGTTGCCCCATCTCCACACGGACAGGTGTTGGGGGCCTGGTGTGTGCTTCGAAGCTTGGCTAATAGTCACATGTCGTGTGATTAGAGCTCAGTTTAGATTCTAACTAAAATATGCAAATAGCCAAAGCACGCCTTTAGGATGAGACATAACATTGCCATCATTTTCTCAGTACTGTACCAGTGACTCCATGCTGGGTAGAATCTAATCCAAAATCGATTCTCATCATGCAGGAATCATCAACTAAACTGACATAAAAACTGTCATCAGGAAGATAAATTATTTGGAGAACAAAAAAATACATTGAATTTGTGCAGCTTCTCTGGAAAAAAGATAAAAGCATGTTTCCAATTGACTGGGTCTGCCTGGGATCACCCAGAGTTTGGACGAAGATGCCAAGCACTATCTCAGCTCAATGAACATTTGTAATAACAGTAATAAAACGCTGCAATTAGAGAGCTCTTCACGAAGCGTGCACAGTCACATTTAATCCTACAACAACGCTATAACATCAGTGTCACTGTCCCCATTTTATAGCTCAGAGAACAGAGGTGAGAAGTCATGAGACTTGCCCAATACTACATAGCAAATTTGCTCATTCATTTAATTAATATTTATTGAGAAATCACCACGTACCAGGCACTGAGATACATACTGTGGAACCGGAGATGAGGAAGATGTGTTCCCCGTCTGAATAATATTTCAAGATATCAAGCTATGGGACTTCTTCCTCCTATATTTTCTCTCACTGGCCTTTTCCTTTCTCCTTTATGCAAGTTGTCGGCCAGCTCTGATGGCATAGCCTCGGGGAAATATTTGGCAGGGTGGAAACAAAATTAGCACCTATGGTTTCCTGGCTCTGATGTTCCAAAAGCCTAAATGTTTAGGAAAACCTTGGACAGTACAATAAAAAAAAAATAGTGTCTTGAAGAAACTTGATGGAAGAATTTATCCCAGAGTAGACCAAGGCTCCCCTTGTGCTCAGAGAAATGGAGAAGAGAACAAGAGGAAGAGAAGGATCGAGGCAAAGAGGAGCCTGTGTCTTTTTTCCACCAGGACCATGGTCCTAGAGGGGAGATGGCAGCTTGTCTGTCTAAGCATCCTGGACACTAGGTAGCCTTACTTGTGTGGTTAGAAGCAGCTGACAGCCAAGTGACCTGTCTGGACTGAAGACCATGGTGTGTCACATGACATGTCTGAGCTTGGAGGCTCCACATAGAAATATAGTTGAATTATAGAAAATAAAGAGATACTGTCATTCTCACACACCTGTGTCTACTGATTGAGATGCATAGTCACTACCAAGATGATAAAAATCACTTCTGGAAAGGTAGCATAGACTGACCTTCTTGCAAAATAACTAAAGCCAGGTGTGATGGTGCACTTGTAGTTTCAGCTACTGGAGAGACTGAGGCGGGAAAATTGCTTGAGCTCAGGAGGTTGAGAAGAGCTTTGGCAACACAGCAAGATTCCATCTCTAGAAAATAAATAACTAATATAAACTCTGGACACAATACTCAAAGATTACCTGAATTCTCTGCAGAGTGAACAAAGGCTGGCAGAATCTGCAAGGGAGCTGAAATTTGGAAACAGGGATTGGTACCAGGTTACTTGCCCATCTTTATGGGTTTGATCCACAGGTCAGCTGTGGTCATAACATGGTATGGAGTGACTTCTGAAAGAAAATCTTCATCTCTCTGACCAGAGGAAAAAGGAGCTAGGGCTTCCAAGACCATTGAAATGTGAGGGACATTCCAGAGAGAAGAGAGCCAAAGAAGCGGCAGCTAGTGTCAGAGGTAAACTTTCCCCTCTGCCCAGTTGCTGGCTGACTTCTGACTCACAAATAGCAGGGCAGGCCACAAACACTCCAGTTTTAAAAGAGGGGGGACTGGAAACTGAACAAAGATTTGGGCTGCACCCCAGCTATTATAACCATGCTAGATGAGGTAAAGGAAAATATGCTCACAATAAAAGAACTCTTAACAGAAGGATAGAAAACACAAAAGAAAATCCAATGGAAATGTTAGAACTGAAAAATACAATATATGAAAATTACAAGTCCACTAGATGGGCTTAATATCCAGAATGGCTATGACAGAAGTCAGTGACTTTGAAGATAAGAAAATACAAAAATTATCCAATTTGAGGAACAGAGAGATAAAAGATTGAAAATAAATTAAAAGAGAGAGCCTAGGAATCTATGGGATAATTTCAAACAGTACAACATACCTCCAGAAGGAGAAGATAAAAAAATGGGACAGAAAAATATGTAAGAAACCATGGCTGACATCACTCCTGAATGGCATTCTTTTCCTTCACCTCCATATACAGAGAGGCCTGGGATCCTGGCTTGCTTTGAAGCTTGGCTAGCAGTCCCCACATATTTGGGGAAAGACAAGATGTATAGATTCAAGATGTTCAGCAAACTCTAAGTAGCACAAATACGAAGAAAACTAAGAAAATTATGCTTAGGCACATCATGGTAAAACTCCTGAAAAGAAAAAATTAAAAATATTATAAAAATCTTGAAAGTAGCTAGAGAAAAACAACATATCAAACACAAAGTTTTAAAAAAAAAGGCTCAAATCACTGCAGATTTCCATCAGAAGCCACAGAGGCCAGAAGACCACATAAACCCAGAGTCCTCTATCCAGGGAAAATGCCCCTCAGAATGAAGGCAGCAGAAACACACGTGCAGATAGAGTGAAACAGAGAGAATCTGACACAAGCACAGCTACACTAAGAAATGCTAAAGAAAGTTCTTCACACATACGAGAAACGATACTGGGGGAAATTCGGGTCTCCATGGAGGAATAAAGAGAATCTAAATAGTAAATATGTAGGTAAATATAAAAGAGTTTTATCTCCCACTATTTCTGTTAAATAGATATAACACTGCCGTGTTGGCATTATGATGTAGCTAAAGGCAACCCAGGTGGCAAGTACAGTACAAAGAGTAAATGTCGGCACATGGAGACCTGTGGTTGCAAGGTTTTGCATTCTGTGGTAAATACTGCAACATTAACTCTAAGTGCTGAGAATATTTTATCAGTCAAAATTTATTCAGGAGACAGAAACCATGCTGGTTATCTAAACAGAGAAAATTTAATAGAAAAGTTGTTAATAATTAGTAAAAAGTGCTTAACTACTTAAAGGGGTAAAAGTGGACTTTAAGAAATGGCAAACACAGGAATTGGCTACTACCACAGGTTGAACATCCCTAATCTGAAAACCTGAAACTCGAAATGCTCCAAAATCTGAATTTTTTTGAGCGCGACCTGACATCACAAGTGGAAAATTCCACACCTGACCTCATGTGGTGGGTCGCAGTCAAAACACAGTCAAAACTTTTTGTTTCATGCACAGAAGTTTTTAAAATACTGTATAAAATTACTTTCAGTTTATCTATATCAGATGCATATGAAACAGAAATGAATTTCATGTTTAGACTTGGGTCGCATCCCCAAAATATCATATTATGCATTTACAAATATTCCACAGTCCAAAAGAAAGCAAAATCTGAAACACTTCTGGTCTCAAGCATTTTAGTTAAGGGATAGTCAACCTGTATCTCTAGGGCTCAGAGAGGTTACACAAGGGAGGAAATAAGAATTTGGAAGAGCCCTTCTCCCTCGAAGGCTGAGATTAATAGCTAACTAGAAAGGCTGTGACCACCACAGAACACGCAGTCTTCCAGAGGCAGAAATTTGCCTGCCTATGTGAAGTAGAGCTGGTCTATAGGAGCAGCCAATGGATGGCCCAGAAACTCACCGGAGAGTGCAAGGATAGAGCTGGTCCACAAGACACGACCTGCAGGGGTGCTAGTGGGCCTGAGCTAGTCTGCAGAAAGAGGCCTCCTGGGTAGCAGAGAAACTCTCTTGAGAGTGAGGTCCCCTGGACCTTCTGCCGGCCGATTTGCAGACAGTCATGCAGTTGGAAGAAAAAGAACCCAAGAATCAGGAAAAGCAGCCCACGTCTTTGCCAGGGACTTGCAGCCCTCTAGTTCCCTCTATTGGCTGAGTCTAAGATTGCACCAGCTGGCAAACGAGAAACATTTGCAAGTTCTAGCTCCAGTATCATAAAGGCAAAAAAAGATGGATTTGGAAACTGAGAGACAATAAATTGATAACTGGCCCAGATGTGTAGTCTAATCCCTAGCAATGGCTCTAAAAAAATACAAATATATAAAGCTTGAAATCCAGTAGATAAAATCAAATAGAATTCTTAAAAAAAAAATTCATATAACCCAAAGTCATTAGGAATAGGGGAATGAAAGAGCAAGAAACAAAAGGGACAAATTAAAAATGGTAGTCTTAATCTCAAAATCACCATCCTAAGTGAAAGAAGTCAGATACTACAGAGCGCCTACTGGATCATTCCATTTAGATAAAATTTCAGAAAATGACACCTAATCTGTAAAGATAAGAACCAGATCAGTGGTTGTCTGGGACTAAAGACGGAGGAGGAATGGACTATAAAGTGGCATGGGGGACCTTTGGGAATGATGAAAATGTTCTGTATGTTGATTGTAGCGGTGGTTTCATGGGTAAATACATTTGTCCAAAAATGCATCATTGAATCATACACTGTACATTAATTTTACCTCAACAGAGGTTTTTAAAGGCAACAGACAAAATGTTTCAATAGAGACAAAGGGCCTGGGGTGCTGGAAAGTTGGGGGGAAGAGCTGAATGGCCATCCAGTGGACCTGGTGCCCTTCCTGTGTTGTGGGGTGCAGTCTTTAAGTCATTAATGGAACCTGACCTCTTATGAGC
Source organism: Avahi laniger (assembly GCA_963575035.1). Classification (NCBI taxonomy): domain Eukaryota; kingdom Metazoa; phylum Chordata; class Mammalia; order Primates; family Indriidae; genus Avahi; species Avahi laniger. The sequence continues at coordinate 3,583 of CAUYSK010029782.1, read as the reverse complement.
CCAGTCCCATCTGCAGTGGTGCACACCCTCAAAGATTCAGCTTTCCAGACCCAAACATGATAGAGATAAAGCGAGCGGTGTTTCGCTGTCCAAGGTACCTGCTGTATCCGACACAGCTGCCAGTGATAGAAAGAATCACCTGTTAGGTAGGGCCTAGATAGAGACATCTCCTGGACACGCCTGGGCTCAAGGTCAGCCTCTAGGAACTGGCTTCTGATTTGATGAACAGGTAACTCCAGGAGTCCAGCGGCCCCCATGCAGGAGCACTGAAACGTGAAGACACAGTCAACGAAGACAGGACGCTGAAGTCAGAAACCACATTTAGAGTCAGGACTGCAATAAATAACCAAACACTTACTTCCCTTTTCCCTCTTGGATGTCCTTTAAAATCAAAGCAAATAAATTTTTCCGTATGTGATTCACCAATATGATAAAGACCACTCCCATGCCTGCCAACTTCTGAGAGCTTAAAATTGGATGATTTGAGGATACAACAAGAAGGATTTTCTGAGTCTAATAAAATGAAGACTCAAATTTTCTTTAGAAGAAACAAAAGGGAAAACACTTCGAAACTAAAATACTCAAAGTAATTGATATGCATTTTATTTTGCACATATAAAGTACTGAACTAATTGCTAAGTGGAAAGAAAAGTCTTAAGAACTGACCTTACAAAACGCAGTAATCTCCTTACAATAATATAAATAGAAGTACGCAAACTGAAGCCACAAAAAAAATTTTTCTTTTAGTAGATAAAATATTCAAGATCCATGGCCCGGTGTGGTGGCACATGCCTGTAATCCCAGCTACCCAGGAGGATCACTTGAGCCCAGGAGTTTGAGGCCAGCCTGAGCAACATGCACCAATGATCCAAATGAGCACAATTTCCTTTGAAATCACCATCTTGGGAAGCCACACATTTATTCCCAAGCCTGTTTAGAAATTCTATTTTGAAATTGAATTATCCAATCATCGTTTTATATATTTTTTATATTCACAGGGCTTCTTTATGATGCAACCTGAACAGAGCTATTCTGCAGCAGCTATTCTGAAGTATAATATTATTGGCTGGTGGACTGGAAACTGTACAATTTTAAATTACAAGCCATGACTCTTATGATCTCTGTGACATGCAGCAGGTTCTCAACTTCTCTGAACCTCTATATCCTCATCTGTAAAGACAAGAATAAGAATACCCACATCATAAGGATGTTGAGAGGGCTTTTTTTTTAAGTTCATGAAATTTGTCATGCACAGATAATCAATAAATGTTAAAGTTCTTTGTCTTTCCTCAATAGGGATAAACTTTCTTTTCTTTTTCAGAAGACTTCATTTTTGGCAATAGACAAACATGACCCGGAATCAAAATCACTCACTTGTGAACTCTTTGTTGCATCCACTGTATTCCAGACACTGGTCTAGGTCCTGCAGGGCAGAATGGCTTGACGCTTTAGAGTAAGTTTCAGAATCTTCCCTGGCAGAGTTATTGAGCAAGCTGCAGAACCTTCTAGGTCTCAGTTTCTTGCAATAAGGGAGTAATAATAGAAATGACCTCAAAATAGTCCCCTTTGGTGGCTATGTATTTATTCCAGAGTGAAAAGGTGTTATGGGCTCAACTGTGTTCCCCCAAAATTCATGTGTTGAAGCCTTAACTCCCAGTACCTCAGAATGTGACTATGTTTGGAGAAAGAGCCTTTAAAGAGATGATTAAGACAAAATGAGATCATTAGGGAGGGCCCTAATCCCATACAACTGATGTTTTTATTAGAAGAGAAGATTAGGACACATACACAGAAGGATGATCAGGGAAGACACAGGGAGAAAACAGCTACCTGCAAGGCAAGGAGAGAGGCCCCAGAAGGAACTAACTCTACCAACATCTTGACCTTGGCTTCCAGAAGTATGAGAAAATACATTTTTGTTGTTAAAGCCACCCAGTCTGTGGTGTTCTGCTATGGCAGTCCTAGCAACCTAATACAAAAGAGAATAAATATTTATTCCAGTCTTGTATGCTCCAGATAAGACCACCCTCCCCAGCTTCTCCACTACCATTAGCAGGAGGGAGAGGAAATTCCCCGGTATGTAATAGTCCTGGCCAGATCCCACCGCCTCTCCTTCCCTGTCCTACCCTGACACTTGCGTCTTCACCAAACAGCTCACACTGGTTCCAGCGAGGCCGGTTCCTCCGGTCGTCTGCGTTGCCATCACAAGAAACCCGAGGCTCCTAGCTCCTCACCTCCAGATTTTCCCGTGGATCTGTTGATCCCTAATTTCACTCCAACCCCCAAAACTCTTTTCCTCTGTGCCCTACAAAATCACAAGGCATTACCAGCAAAATCCCTATTTCAATAATCTTTTCTGTGAAAGTTCCCTTTAGTTTTCCTCTTTAATGTAACTTTGGTCTCCTTGAGAACACTGCTTCCCCTGTGGCCTTCCTCAGTGCTAATGATTTTCTCAACCACGTGCATCCTACCAATGGGCCTTGCTCTTTGTTGCAGATCCTAAACCAATTTCTCTTTCTTTTCCCTAAAAACTCCAGCCTTGAAGCCCACATCATTAGATGACACATCATTCCCTCCTGTGGAAGTTGTCAACAGACCTCAGCATCCCTGGGTTTTATCTCCCTGTTCCTTGTCACTCTCTCTAACACTACTCACCACAATTCCCAGTGATTTGGAAATTCTTGGAAGTAACCCTCCCTGGCCTCTTAGTTTCTTGACATCCTTTTCTCCAATGATTTTGTCCTCTACTCTATGCCTGCCACGACTCTAGTCATACCCTAGACTTTGTCATGCGTTATCCATAATCGAACTTCCTTTCTAACCCGGTTTCAAGCCTTACATTCTGTTCATCATCCCTATACTTCATTCATTCATTCAAGGGATCGTTATCTACCAGGCACAGTTCAAGATGTTGTTGCTATATGACTGATTAAAATGTGCAAAATTCTGCACCCCTGGGGAACTCACATGGTGTTGAGGGAGATGATAAACCAAATGTACAGTATTTAATTTGTAATAAGTGCTATGAAGAAAAATTAAGCAGGAAAGAGGATTAGGAAGTATTGAAGGGGTCCACTTTTTAAAAGAGTTGCCAGGGATACACACACACACACACACACACACACACACAAACAAAAGATATTTGAGCAAAGATCTGAATGCTATGGAACTGAGCCAGGTAGATACCTGGAAGAGAGTGTTCCTGAAAGAGCAAAGAGCAAATGTAAAAGCCCCAGGATGGGAGCTTATCCGGGGTGTTTAAGGAACAGCGAGCAGACCAGTGTAGCCAAAGAGGACTGATGATAGGAAGAGAACTAGAAATAAGGCTAGAGACGTGTGTAGGGGATGGAGAAGCAGATCTTGTAGGGCACCCTAATAAGTCATAGTAAGGACTCTCCCTATTACTCAGCTACATCACTGCTGGGAATTTTGGACAGAGGAGGGGTACGATCTTTCTAATGTGTTCTGCAGCACCTCAATTCTCAGAACCTTTTAGCCCCACCAGGACCTTCAATACAGTGATCAATCCCCACTGCCATTGTTTCTAACCCCTTCTGTCCTTACTGTCTCACTTACCCACCTT
>CAUYSK010029779.1:0-22025 GCA_963575035.1 Avahi laniger | reverse complement strand
AAAAAAAAATCTGCACTAGAATGTTTATAGCAGCACAATTCACAACTGCAAAGATGTGCACATATGGAAGTGACATTCATCAGGTGTCAGGCAGGTGGAAGGGGGCGGAGGGGATGGGTATATTCACACCTAATGGGTGTGGTGTGCACCGTCTGGGGGATGGACATGCTTGAAGCTCTGACTTGGGTGAGGCAAGGGCAATATATGTAACCTAAACATTTGTACCCCCATAATATGCTGAAATGAAAAAAAATTAATTAAAAAAACTGAGCCAATTCCTTTAGTTTTGAAGACACACATAAATTATTTAATTAATTATTTAATTTATTTTAATTTGCAAATTGTTCCTATCATTGAGAGCTCTGTCACTTGGCTCATGTGATCATTTGACATACTCCCAAAATAGGTTTTTGGTTTTTGTTTGGGGGTTCTCTAGTACTCCCATACTTTCTGGCACTACAAGATGCTCCAGGTTGGTCTTGTATATTTTCTTGCCGAATCTTAGAATCAGCCATTTCTTTGAAAAATCAGCCATTTTTTCAAGGAAGCCCTGGTTCCTTCATAAGACATCGAGATATAAGTGCTAGGCATGCTTAAAGCTATAAGGGTGTTATTTCCTCAATGCTGTTTCAGATGAGAGAGCAAAGGAATATGTGTATATTCTTACTTAGGTATAGACATATATTTATAAATATTTCTAAATGTAACCGTCTGTGTCTATGTTAAGCTAAACATGGGTTCTTACTGATGTTGCCACCTCTAATGTAGTCCCACAGGCATCATTCTAACCTCCTTATTTTAACTGCAAGCCCCCTGTCCAACACTGAGAAACTTGACTTCCACCAGCTGCCATCTATTTAATTGTTCAGTTCTAGTATATGTGTATAGTGGTATCAGAATCGATAACCTACTCTTGCTAGAGGAACATCTTTATCAACTATAGTAAAATGCTTATGTACAGTTTCTTTGCCTTTAGTCTTAGAGATTCCATTCAATTTGAATATCACCATGGTCAGCATCCTTTCTCCTAAGTCCCTTCAGTGAAGTTAGTTTATATGTGTATAGTATAATTGGATGGTCTTATAACAGTCTGCGTTACATCCTGGGATCCCACAACCTTCTAATTATTGTTTTAATTGCACAGATACAGGTTTACACTTTGTGTTGTAGAACTCTGTGGGTTTTGATAAATACATGTTCTGCTGTTATCGGATGAATGTCCTATAAATTTCAATGAGATCAAGTTCAGTGATAGTGCCATTCAGGTCAACTATTAATATATCCTTACTGATTTTTTTTTTTGTCTGCTTGATACAGCAGTTTCCTAAAGAGGTATACTGAACCCTCTAACTATAATTCTGAATTTAACTATTTTTTTTCTTTCCAGTGGCCCTGACCTAATGAGGAGAGTTCTTTTAAGGGATTGGCCTCTTCCTGGAAGAAGGGATTAGAAGCAGGAGTGGGATTTGGTGCAAGGAAGATTCTCAGTTGCTGTCTTTAAAGATGGATGGGGCCATGAGGCATCCTCTAGGACCGCGGTCCCCAAGCCCCAGGCCACGGACTGGATGCCAGTCCGTGGCCTGTTGGGGGCCGGGGCTGTGCAGCAAATGCCGAGCCTGCAAGGCTTCATCCCTATTTGCTGCTGTTCCCCATCCCTTGCGTCACCGTGAGGGCTCCTCCTGGTGTGACATCAGCAGCGGCTTTGGATTTTCAGAGGAGCACGATCCTTGCTGTGGACTGGGCATGGGAGGGATCTAGGTTGCTCCTTGTGTGAATCTGCTGCCCGATGATCCGGGGTGGAGCTGGGGCGGTGGTGCAGGTGCTGGGGAGCGGTTGCAAGTGCAGATTGTCACTGGCAGAGAGGTTTGACTGCACAATGAATGTGGTGCGCTTGAGCCATCCAGGGACTGCTCGCCTTCCTGTGAAACGATTGTCTTCCATGAATCCGGTCCGTGGTGCCAAAAACGCCGGGGACCGCTGCTCCAGGAGAGAAACACTACCCCTGGTTGATAGTCAGCAAAGAGAAAAGGAACTCAGTTTTACAAATATGAATGAATTCTGCCAATACCCAGAATGAGCTGTGAAGCAGATTCCTCCATTAGGCCTCCAGATCAGAATGCAACTTACCTTGCAGAATGCAACTTTACCTTGAGTGTGAGACCCAGCAGGGAACCCAACTGAGCAGCATCCAGCCATCTGATCTACACAAATACGAGGTATTAATAATAAGTTGTTGTTTTAAGCTGCCAATTTTTTGTTAGAACAATAGAAAACTCATAAATTACTAGTTATAATTTGTAAATAGTAACAAACACCCAATGATATTTAAATTATACTCTATCCAACATGAGCAAAACACAAAAATTATATATTAATAGTACATTGTATAGCAATTAAAAGTTTGAACTCTAGAGCCAGATCATTTGGGGTGGAAATGGGCTCCACCAGTTCTTAGCTGTTAACCTTGAACAAGTTATTCCATCTATGCATTAGTTTCTGCATCAATAAATGGGGGGAAATAACAGGGGTGTCAAAATAATTAAATGAGGTAATATTTGTAATTTTTAAAAACAGTGCCTGGTACATGGTGAATAATATATAAATATTTGCTAAATGAACACATCATTAAAATGTCTCATAATTGTTTTGCTCCCGTATGAAACCACTCATCTTTGTTGACTTCCCTAATTAGAATCAGGTATAATGTGCTGTGCTATTACCCTCCACATTTGGAACCCAACTCTTCTCTTTTTCATATTAAATATAAGTTATCCTTCCTAATGTTACACAAAGCATTGGAATTCAAGCATTTGGGAGCATAACGAAACTTTGAAATCCAAAATGTATGTTTATTTTCAAGTCATTAAATTATCCAGTCCTTTATTCTTTCAATGTTTATCGATATTTACTCTGTTCCTTTATGAACCTGAGCTACAAAATTGAATAAATAGAAATTGCCACTGTTCTAAAAAGAAGAGTTTAATTACAAAGATTAATATTGTTTATAGTAACTCTTCTGTTTTAAAAGCTGTGTGTGAAAGTGATTTCATTGGCAACTGAAGTGATAGCAGATGAATTTTAGAAAACAAACAGATATTAAGATTTAAAAAATAAGAAAATAATATTACCAAAGGAAGGAACCAGGGTTTCAGTGGTCTGTGGTTGTCATGCAGCTGGATGCCTTTAGGCAACTGGAAGTCCTAGGGTATGACAAAATTAACAAATGTGATTAGAAGATTTTTCAGAGACAAATCTTGGCAAAGCTTGTGAAGGGCAATGAGTTTCACTTTGGCTGCTTTTTATGGACCTGGTTAACAGTGAAGGGATGAGTTTGTTAAATCACATGTATACAGACACACACAGAGTCAAGTACCAGAAAGAAGTAAATGTTGGAAATACAGCATGGGAATAATTAGCATGTGAATGGGAGTTGAAGTCACAGGCATGGTTGATGACACGCAGGGAGGTGGTGGGACCTGAGAAGAGCAAATGCCTGGTGATTGAACTCTGGGTGAGCCTATAATGTAGCAGGGGAGTGGGAGAAGACAGATGATAAAGTAGCTGAGGAAGGAAGAAACAGGGATGGATACAAACACATCAGAAAAATCATAGAAAAAGGTCATAGGAACCCAACAGAGAGGTCTAAAATGGAGGACATTATCAAGAATTCCAAATATTAAAGAGTAAGCAATATGAGATAACATAAACATGAACACTAACAGAAAAGTGGTTCTTGGGTTTAGCATAGGGATATATGACATTTTGGCAAGAATAATATTAAGAAAAGTAGCAAATAACTGGCTTAAGTCAATCAAACCATTGGTGTATATCCAGTGCCACATTTAACCTGTATTATTTTGCACAGGAACCATTTAAGTATTATTATTAGTTCTATGTTGCAGATGAAAAAACTGAGGCTGAGAGAGGTTTTAGTGACTTAGGGAAGGGGATAGTCAGGCCACAGGGAGAAAAAAAAAATCCCTGCGTCACTAGCCTGCAGTGCTTCCCAAAGAATGCAAATATATTATTGGTCACTTTCTGGGTACAAAACGCTATGCTAGGTATTGTAACAAAATATACAACTTACATATGTATAAAAATTAATTTATGTACATATGAATCAACATAAGCATAGCTGTAGCTATGATAAATAAAAACATAAAGAATATGTGGTAATTGCCTAATCATTTGCATAAGTTACATGTGTTACGGAAGGTTTGAGGAGAAACTTCAGCTGTGTGCATTACACTGTTGATTATTCATTATTTTGGCATTTTAATAGTTTGAAATGTATTTATTAAGAACCTAACATTTGTAAAACCTTATGATAGATGGAGGGATTGTATAGATGAATAATGCTCAGGGGATGTCAGTGTGTATTTGGGAGGCTATTCCCATACACAGCTAATGTACTGTGGGAGTGTGGAAAGTGTCATAGTCGGGGGAGTGATAGAAGTTCCAGATTGGACCTGTATTATTTTGCTGGGGATATTGGGGAAGTTCTTATGGTAGACTGTGTGCACAGGCTTTCTCAATACTCATTCCACACTTGTTAGGGTTGAAGAGGTTAGAAAGCTAAAATGAAACAAAACAAGAAATGTAGCTTCCTTTGAGCCAGTGTTCTGGATGTAACTTAGACCACTTCCCTGTTGTGTACGTGGGTACCAGACATGGAGGGATGAAATAAGTCGAAGTCCACCTTGCTATTGTTGATTCTGGCAGGGAAAGCCAAGGAGACAGTAGTTTCAGAAATAGTGAAGTGGCAGGACCTAACATCCTTGTTCCTAATCATGAGATTTATGGATGTAAGAAGCTTAAAGTGTTGGCAGCAGGACCATCTTCATGACCCAGGATTACAGGAATAACTGTGTGCTTTTAAATTCAATAACCCAAAACCTTCCTCTATGACCCCAACCACACACATACTTCAGCTGTATCAATTGTGTATGTATGAAACGTACTTTCTGCTTATGATACCTACCAGTGGTTTTTGTTTCCCTCTTAAAACCCTGGAAAATGTGATACTTAAATTGTGTTTTGTAGAAATTCACTAGTTTAAAAAAGCTAAAGGAAGAAATATTTGATATTTTCTGTCCCCTCCTCACAGAAGGTTAGGTGCAGAAGTACAAAGATCACACAATTTTAAATATAACCTAAGTTTTGCAGGTCTGGAACACAGAGTGGTTAGATGACCATCTCAGGCAAAGTTAATCAGTGACCATAGTCTAAATGTTTTATGTGTCATACCAAGGCATTTTGACTTTATATTTAAGCAATGAGCCTAGAGGAAAATGCCATTCCCATTGAAAATATGTGTCTCATGTAGAGTTTTGAAGAATGGAGTTAAAGAGAGATCAGATGTACTTTTATAAACATGGCTTCTAAGTGTGACAAACCCTGGTAAATTGCAAGTCCTATGCATCTATGTTTATAATATCATTTGCCTCAAAATCTTGTTTTTCTCTTCTGATGTCATAATTACATTTTCTTTCTAATTTATTTTCCTTTTAATTCTGTAATAAAAATTTGAACAATGTAATGAAAGAAAATAAAATACAAGCCTGCTAATTGTTCATTAATCCCAAAAATATATATTGATATATCCATGGCCCAGGCATTGTGTTAGGTATGGAAGATAGTTGAATGAGATAAGTAACATCCCTGACCTCAAGAAGCTTCCAATAACTACAGAAGGAAGCCTTTAGAAATATAGTCAGATAAATTAATAATATTAATAACTCTAAAGACTAAAAGATTCTATGCCATATATTTACATATAAGCAAAAGTTAGGGTGTGATGAAAGATTTTGATATTGGTCATCTGATTTGGGTTTAGGGTGAAGTGTTCATAAGACATCTCCCATGAAGAGACAAGTCAGCTGAAAACATTTCAATGGATTTGTAATCACCATCTAAAGACAAAGGAAAACCATTCTAGGTAGACAAAATGCAAGTGAAAAGACCCTAAGTTAAAAGAGCACTTAGCTTTTTTAGATAAACTGAAATATCATGGTGGTTAGAATATAGAGATTGAGGGGAAGCAAACATGGAATGAAGCTAGAATGACAAATGGAGATTTTTAGTCTCAGTTCTTCATTTTGTCATAAATGTACTGATAATGTTCTGAACATTTTGTTAAACATGGAAATTCAATGATTAGAGTTATTGAAAAATATAACTCATTATAGCTTTGAGAATGAATTGGGTTAAATTGCCAAGGGTGAAAATGTCTGATACAAAACAAGGGGCTAATTTAAGAAGAAACTGCAATAATTCAGGTCAAATTGGTGGATCAAGTTACTGTTCTTAATAGGGAGAGAAAAATAGAGTTACATATTGATGAGAGTAAATTGAAGAGGCTAAATGACAGATTGAATGTGGGTAATGACAGAAAGATGGTATCAAAATATGTCTCTAGGGGAAAAAACAAGTTTACAATACGACCATGTACTGAGCTGGGTTGCATGATTTTGAAAGGATGAGAATGTAATTGGTTAAGTAAAGTAAGTTTGGAGCTCGTAAGATAGATTTTGCCTAGCGATATACATTCTAGAGTCTCTGAATATAAATAGGATATAAAGCCATGGGAGTGAACATATTTGCCTAGGGAGAGAATTCAGCAGAAGGAAGGAAGACATAAAATTGAATGCAGAGGAAATTCAAATTGAATTGGCAGGTGTTGGAAGACAAAGAGATGGCAAAGGGAACTGGAAATGAATAGTCAGAGATAGAAAGCTAAGAGTAGAATGTCATGGAAGGCAAAGAATTGGAATGCTTCAAGACTAGGGAAATGAGCAACAAAGAGAAGGATGGAATAGTAACCAGAGGATTTAGCAATGTGTAGGGTTAGATTTGATTTCTTAGCAGTTTTATAATAAAAATCCTTCCCAGGGAATAATAAAACTGAATTAAGTTTAGACAAAGAACATATGATTTAACCAAAAAAAAAAAAACACACAAAAAAAGTTAGGAAAAGGAGAATGAATATGTTTAAAGACAATGTGATACCTGGTCAAACTGCAAGCTCTTTTTTTTATTTTCACATTTAAAATACTGATTATTACTTTTCTAAATTTTCTTTTTGTTTGTTACATAGGGAACTATGCTCATTATTCAGTTCACATAGTATCATTTAGAGTATAACTGCTAAAACATTACTTGAATTCCTGGAACTATTAACCTAAAGGCTTGAAAATTACAGTTCACTTTCCTGTCTATTGTGATGGTCATTAGTGAAAGGAAAGAATTCATTAAATGAGGATTACTCATAGAGGGATGGTTATATCTTTCTCATTTGCATACATATAACTATATAAATTTGTTTAGTAAAACAAAAAAACTGTAAAATAATAAAGAACAAATTCTAAAACAAAATTTATAAATGACATATAGAAAAATACATGCCTTTACAATTTTGGATATTTGTGCCATTTATGCTCTAAATTGATACACTTCAATTTTTCATCCAGGAGTTACTTAGATTAAAACATTACCTAATGTATTATAAGATAGTGTACAATTAAAATAAAAACAGAATAATTTATTTAAAGTTGACCCACTTCAATAATTTCAGAAACTGCCAAAATAAAATGATTTCTTCAAGGACTGCACCTGTTTACTGCCTGAGATCATCTCTCTTGGCTACAAATCAATAATAGTTTCTTTCATTCATCAGTGATCATAAAGCTTTTCAATAATTCTAATTTTAAAGAATGATTACAGCAAGTACATAGTCATTGATTGTTTAAAGGTTGCAGCTAAAATGAACACAAAGGTAATTTTATTTTTAATGAATGAGCTTTTTTGAAAAGTCATGCATTTTTCTTCTCACCAAACTTTATGTAATAGGGTTATACATTTGATTATGTATGAGCTTGCACTGTGCATTTGTGTGTGTGTGTATTATTTTAGCAATAAATTATGCTTTTGCACACCTGGGAATTTATTTTGTTTAATTGAAAATTCTGTTTAAAAAATATTCCTTTAAAATTCCAAAATGGGTTTAAATGAATTAATGAGCTATGATGCTATTAAAAATATGTCCACAGTTTCTTTGATATTACTTTCTTCATGAAGTAGAAATTAATACTCCTCCCCTTGTAAGCTAAGTGACTCCCTTCTAAGAAATAAAACACCACCACAGGACTGGAATGTAACTTTTGAGACAAAGTCATAAAAGACTAAGGCTTTAATCATGAGTGAACTCTCTTGCTACTCACTGGTTCTCTCCCTCTCTCTCTCTTTTTCTCTTTCACACACACATACAGACACACACACACACACACACACATTTCTTTCTGAGCCCAGCCACCATGTAAATAATTCTAAACCATCTTTACTAGAGAGGTCACATAAAACACAGAGGCACCTCATGTGACAGCCAGCCAAATGATTGAACATTCTTAGAAATAGACTGCTAAAGATTGAATTTGTATTTCCTCCCAAATTCATATGTTGAAATCCTAACCTCAAATGTGATGGTATTTAGAGGTGGGGCCTTTAGTAGATGATAAGTTCTGCTCTCATGATTGGGGTTAGTGCCCCCCAAATCATGAGACCCTCAAAAGCTTCCTTGTTCCTTCCAGCAGGTGAGGACACAGCTTGAAGACAGCAGTTGATAAACTAAGGAGTGCACACCGACCAGACACCAAATCTTGGCTTTTGCTCTTGGCCTTTCCAAACTCTAGGACTGTAATGAACAAATTTCTGTTGTTTATAAGCTACCCAGTCTATGGCATTCTATTATAATAGCCCAAACGAACTAAAATGTGGACCTTCCAACAGTAGTTAAAGTCTTCAGAGGATGCAACCTGCATCAACAACCTGTTGCAACCCTTACTCATGAAGGCTCTTCAGTCTTAACCACCTACCTAAATCATTCTATTTTCCTGAAATTTATAAACTGTGTGATAAGTATATGCTGTTTTATTTTATTAATTTTTAAATTTTTTATACTTTCTTTTTTTTTATTTCAGAGTATTACAGGAGTACAAATGCTTTGGCTACATAAATTGCCTTTGCACTGTCCAACAAACATGCCCATCCTCCAGACAGGACGCTAGGTGTGAGCATAGTTAGGTGTGAGTTTACCCATTATCTACTTCCGCCTCCTACCTGCCCAGCGCGCTGTCAATGTTACTTCCCACATGTGCACTTTAGTGTTGATCAATTAGTACCAATTTAATGGTGATTACATGTGGCGTTTGCTTTTCCATTCTTGTGATACTTCACTTAGAAAAATGGGCTCCAGCTCCATCCAAGATAATACAATAAGTAGTTCATCATTTTTTTTTATGATTAAGTAGTACTCCATGGTATATGTATACCAAATTTTGTTAATCCACTCATGTATTGATGGGCACTTGAGTTGTTTCCACATCTTTGCAATTGTGAGTTGTGCTGCTATAAACATTTGGATGCAGATGTCTTTTTTATAGAATGTCTTTTTTAGCCTTGTAATATAGCTTGAAGTCTGGTAAATGATGCCTTCCAATTTGTTCTTTTTGCTTAAGGTGATTTTAGCTATCCAGGGTCTTCTCTGGTTTCATACGAAGCATAGAATTATTTTTTCTAGATCTGCAAAAAATGATGTTGATATTTTAATAGGGATTGCAATGAATCTGAAGATCATTTTGGGTAGTATAGACATTTTAACAATGTTGATTCTGCCAATCTGAGTATGGTATGGTTTTCCATCTGTTTATATCCTCTGCTATTTCCTTCCTCAGTGTTTCATAGTTCTCCCGGTAGAGGTCTCTGACCTCCTTAGTTAAATATATTGCTAGGCATTTTATTTTCTTTGTTGCTATAGTGAAAGGTATTGAGTCTTTGATTTGATTCTTAGTTTGACTGTTGTTGGTGTATAGGAATGCTACTGATTTGTGTTCATTGATTTTGTAACCTGAGACCTTGCTGAATTTATCAATTCCAGTAGTTTCTTGACAGAATTTTGGAGTTTTCTGGTTATAAGATCAGTGTTCATCAGTCCAAAAGACTTCTCTTAACTGATTTGACTATTGAGTTTTGAGTAAAACAAGATGCTTGCTGTATATATGCCATTATATTATATTCACATATATTTTTAAAAATACATCTCTAATATTGGGAAGATAGAAGTAATTCACACAATATATATAAAAACATTGACTTCTTTTTACTTTTTCTTCTTGAAAATCAGGTTCACTTTTTTCCTTATGTTTCTAGGAGGATAGGGTGAGTGCCAATTAAAGATGGGACAATGAATGTTACAGTGTAAGTGTCATGAAGAAAATAATCCAGTTTTATCAGTTGCTGCCACAAAGGGCAAATTATCCAAGCCAAAAATCACATTCTCTTTTCTTTTTGGAATCATGTGCTATCTTTATTTGTAGTCCTGAAATTTGATTGTTGCTTCATTCAGGGAAAAAAAAAATCTTTAAGTATCCTGGAAGACAAAAGCTAAAAGCTAAAATCTGTTTTCAATTTATTGCCAAAGAATGGTAAATAAACTAAAATCTGAGCCAAAGCTTCCAAAGCTAAAGTGCTGATTTCAAAAGAAATCAAAGGAAAAAGAAAGAGAGACTCAAGGGAACTGGAAGTAGAGCATTTGTCAGTCCATTCTAGTCCAAAAGTTCAACTCAACCTGAAAAGAACTGGATGTTTCAGAGAGGAGGGATAATTGAGCAATGAGGAGACGTAAAACCACAGAAAAATATGAATTTTGGGGAAATTTCTTTTTCTATATTGATATATTATACTCAGAATCTTTTGGATGGAATACTTATTTACTTGTTTTAGTCCTGGAAACAGTTTTAAAATTATATTTAAAAGAAGGAAACCAAAATGGACTTTCTCTTATATAAAATGTACATAAGCACGTAGATAAATTTAGGGATAATTTATGTCATTACATAGTAAAATTATATACTTTACACATTTTAATCAAAATAATTCAAGAGATTTCATTTTCTGGTTCCTTTAATTTAGTTGTATTATAATTGTAGCTTACATGTTCTTTCCTGAAGTTGACACCATTTTGATAGTATAGTAGACAACGTGGCTTTTACATGGTGCAATGTAAAAACATGGGCTTTGAATCTAGATTTATTTGTGATCATTTCATTTTCTTTCAACTTCGTAAGAACACACTAAAGTTAATAAGACTTGCATTTTTATTTTTACAATATGAAAAATTAAAATTCATTACCAAAGTTGTGATGGATATAGAGATAATGAAATAATACATGTAAAACACTTAGAACAGTGTCAGACATATAGTAGGTGCCATAAAAAAAAACCCTCAGTGAAGAGCAAGAGCTAAGGGTGAATATTTCAACCGTCATCTTTCAGATTTGCAACTTGGAATGGCATCTGACACTTAGGCAAAAATAAATATCAAACTTTCCTACATATAAATAAGCCACCTATCAAAGAATTATTTTACTGCTAATATCTAAAGACTTCTTGCAAAAATTCATCATCTACAATTACAGGAGCTGAAACATTCCTTGGGACTTTTGATAAAAATGTAATAGATCAGATCAAATTTTGCAATCTCGAGTTTCCCAAATCCACAAAAGTTTTATATAAGGAAATATATTCAAAATAAAGAAAGATCATCTTGGAGAGGAAAAAAAAGGGATGAGGGAAGTTGAATTGTTGGAAAATGAGGAGATTTATTTTTCTAAATAGGCAGAACTTCTACAGGGGGGTTATGACTTGGTTATTCTGAGGTATTTCCCGTTCCTACTATGTGCCATGCTGTGGGGTATATAAAATTTAAAGCTTCATAAGATCATAGGTGGTGTTATCTTTTCATTCTCTTCTTCAAGTTGTCTTCTAGAGCTTTCTGATTTTTGGAACATCTGCTTCCCAGTTTTACCCATCAACATGCTTAAATTAATTATACAATGAATGAGATGAATGGAAGTTTTATGTTTGTGTGCTCTACTGCTATATAAATTCATAAGTCTGAAAAAATAAGTTTGTCATCAAGTCACATATTCTCATTAAGAAAACTGATCAATAAGGAAAGCAAACTGCCCTTGCTTTCCTTTGTACTTAACCTCATATTCAGAATTTAACACAACTCACTCCTAAAGATGACTCTGTCACCACTGTATTTTATGCTTTCTAATAAACTATACTAATGTCCTTAAGACTGTATTTTAAATCTCCTTTAGTGCACATATTTCTACTAGATTTTAAAGACTAAAGTAAAGTTTTCTAAAGAAGTAATTAATTTGTGAGCAAATGTCCGTTTTGGCATCCTTAGTCACCATGAGAATTACAGAATAACAGAGTGCTTTTACTGTCCTACCAGTGGCAGCCCTGCATCTGTTAACTAGAGCAGTATTTCAGCTAAAACTCTCCAGATTAACTCCCTCCTCCTTTGGAGCTCTGACCTTTTGATGATGAATGTGTCACTAACACAAATATTTTATCAGCTTTTAAAAGAATAGTTCTGTCAAAGCTTGGGGACAGGAGTTGTTTTTATGTAATGTCTGAAATAGACTTATAATATTAAAATATGATGAATGAGAATAGTGAACAATAATAAATTCTAATGTGACTGAGCTTTCAATAACCTGGAGACTCATGCTCATCAGAGAACTGCACCTAAAAGGTTTCAATCTCGTAAATCAGAGGTTTAATAACTTGCACGTAACAGAATCACATGATAAACTTATAAGAGTGTAGATTATTATATTCTGCACCCAATTATTCAGGAAAGTAATCAAGAATGTCCATATTTAACGTTCTCCCCCCATGGTTCTATGGAGGGAGAATACAGGCAAGTTGTTAGGAGTTTGTTTTCTGCAGTCAGAGTGGCAACATTTAAACCCCAACCCCACCTATTACTAATCATATGATCTTAGCAAGTTCCTTAAATGATAAGCATCACCCTCCACAGCTGAGGAAAATGAGAAATAATTTTATCTTTCTCATAAGATGAAATGAGGTAATACATGCAAAATGGCATATATGCAACCCTTGCAAATTTTATCTATTATCATTATTGTTTGATACCAGGAGAATTAAAACAAACTTGTCCTATGAAATCATATTATCTGGACATAGACAAGCTAGTTCCAAGTAGATCTTTTTCAAATGTTAAGTAAATCTTCCAAAATATTGTACAAAATTTTATTAGGGACTTGTGTACACTCAAGGGGAAAATAATTATCTTGCAACAATAGTTTAATTGTAATAATTTTCATGACTCATGGAAATTTACAGAAAAAAATTTGCACATTCTACAAAATATATACAAAACAAATTATTTTCTTTTCGTAAATTAATGATTATAAAAAAAATGTTAGCCTTTACTTTGATTTTCTTACTGACATCAGACAGCACTCAACTAATTATCTATTTAGAAAAGGAAAACCTTCCCTGTGCTCACCATATCTGAGTTTTCTTGCCAGGCTAGGAGAAGATATACTTGTGATAACATATCCATATTAAACTACTGGTACACTGGATCTGAGGCCCTGTGATTCCTATTATTTGGACGGTCTGAGAAGGCAATTTAAATTTGACCAGAAGCTGGAGTAGGGAGAAAGTCAGCAAGATTTTTTCTAACAGAGGAGGGAGTTAGCAGCTACAGAGCCTTTGTTCTGGGTGCTTTAGATCTCCTAAACTACTAAATGACCAAGCAGCATAACCAGAGGCTTTCTACTACCAAATTATATCCTGATTTGTAGAGCACAGGCCAAGCTTTAGCAGCAGTATAGAGCCCGGGGGCTTCAAACTCTGAAATAAATCAAAAACTTTAGAAGAGAAATAGAATAGAGGTAGTGATGTCTTCTTATTTAATGCTGTTCAAAAGTGAATTTCTATTGCTTCCTCTGAGATGGGAATGATATTTCATGAATTAACTATTAAGATTTGTTTAAAATCAAGAATTTAATGCATTAAGTGCCAGATCACCTGAGAATCTTGAGGAGAAAAGTTATTCCATGAGGCTACACATCTTAACCTCAAAGGAGAAGTTAGAACAACTTCTTACTTCTGAGTTAGAAGGCATTAAGTCACGGGTAGAAAAATGACTCCTGAATGTGTACTGGGAGTCAAGCCTGACGATTGCTTTAAGCCCAGTATGTCTTGTGCTGTGTTAGGATCTGACCAGCATTATCACCTCGGTTCTATTACTGCAATCCCTGAGAGGCAGCTTTTGAGAGCCCTGTGTGAACAACTGCAGAATAAGAATCAGAACATCTGGTTTCAAAGCTGGCAAAGGTGAGTAAGCAGCCCTAATTAAGCTCAAGATGCTGTCGTAACATAGATGGGAGGGGTACCACGTCGTGTCTGAGGCTAGTGAAATTCCAGGATGGGGACATCTCCAGGACCATACTGGGCTTCCAGGTAGAGGAAATCATACTCACTGGGCCATGCCACCTGATCTTTAACCTTATCAGAAGAGATTGTTGGTGACTTTCCCTTATATCTGGCACATTGAAAATCCAGGAATTTGAGTTGATCCAGGTTTACTCTCTTCCAGGTGTTAGACTCTAGCCATAAGATCTAGAGTCAAGCTCCCATTGGAAAGATTATGACTTAAGCATTGCTATATTTAAAGCTGAGATCAAAGCAGGTACACATATCTATGATGAGTTTTTATAAGGTGATGCTAAGGTAGTAATGAGAAAATAAGGGTGACAAGAGCCACCAGAAAGCGATAGCACAGTAGCCAAATTTCCTAGGTAAAAATCTTTGCTTTGCCATTAATTCGTTGAGTAGCAAGTTACTTAACTACTTTTTGCCCTAATAAAATCACTTGTTTAAATATATAAGGCATGTTATAAGGTCACTTTTAGAATTAAGTAAGATAATATGTATAAAATACTTACCCTCGTGCCTGGCACATTATAGTTTCTATGGAAATGTTGGCTTCAACATTGCCTTGAGATATAGAGATGGATCCTTAGATGGAAGAGGCCTGCTGCTGGCACATAGGTTGGTAAGTTACCCCAGCAACATGTACATAATTATGGACAGAATATTCCCTTTTACATTATCAAGGCTTTTCCAGATGTCCAGGACCACATTTTCCATTTCAGGGGCTTACTGTGTCCATTGAGGCCTTTGTCAAAAGGGATGTTGTGAGGAAGAAACTGGATGGGGACAACGCAAAGTCTTAGGTCTCCAAGAGTTATCACTCTTGTTGAACAGTCATCCTTTGCTGAGATCTGTCAAAGGGACATTTTTACCAAATGCATGTGAGAAAGCAGATTCATTTATTATCTACGCAATTTATAAAGGCCGCTTATCTATATTTATTATATCTATTAAATATGATGCAATTTTAATTTATAAAAACATACAGAAAAAAGGATCATAAGCACTTAACTTCCAAATCTATCAAATCCTCATTCTCTCCCATAAAAAATTTATATATCCTTTTAATTAAACTGAATGGACACTGTTAACAGTCTTATGTACCATTCTCCAATCCTCTCTCATCTCTTGCCATCTGAGGTAACCACTATCTGAATATTCTGTTTATCATCTCCATAATTTTCTTTTTACTCTTGACTATTTATGTGTGCATATCTAAAGTATATATCATTTTGTGTTTAATTTCCATGATGTTTACATAAGCGCTGTTTGGTAGCCAGCCTCAAAGATGGACCTTAATGATCTGTGTCTCCTGGAACTCTTATATTTGAATGCTCTTCTCCATTATTGAATCATAGCAGATCTGTGTGAGCAACAGATTCTGGTGGAGGTGACAGTGTGATTTCCTTAATAATAAAGGCATTGTAGCTTCTGTCTTGGTCTCTTGGATCTCTCCCTTTTGGGTGAGCATGCTACCATGTTCTGGGGACACACAGGCAGCCATTTGGAGAAACCCAGGTAAGAAGAAAGTGAAGTCTCCCATAAACAAATAGCACCACCTTGCTCCTAAGTGATGGAGTCACCTTGGAAGAAGATGTTCCACCCTGAAAAGCCAAGAAATGATGGTAGCCCCAGCCAACTAGTAGCCTCATCTGACTGCAATCATATTCAGAGCCAGAACAACAAAGTTAAGCCACTCCCATGTTCCTGACCCACAGAAACTGTGAGAAATAATGAAGGCACATTGTTGTTTTTAAGGGTCTAAATTTTAGAGTAATTTGTTGTAGAGGAAAAGGTTGCTACCACTGAGAAGAAACTGCAGGAGATAACAGGAAGAATGGAGAAGGAAAATTTCAGCTAAATGTGAGAAAAGAGAAGAGTGCTAGCAGGGACCTCTAGAGCCATTGGGCTAGAAAAGATGTTGGGCCAACCTTCTACTTCTTAATATCTGATAAAGTAAATAAAATAGGTGTAGAAGCAGATTCACAGTGCTAAAATTCACAATAGAAAATGAAAATGTAATAGCTATTATATTTATGCATCTGAAAGTACAAGAGCAACTCCATAAAGTAGAGAAGAAGAAATAGAAACTTACTTGTTTCAGTTCAAGGCAGATAACGTCTCCAGAAATTAGTAAAGATGATTCTGAAGTTAGATCATATAGTTCTATATCAATCTTTGTACTTCCAGAAGAGAATACATATTTCTATATAAGTGCAAATAGAATACTAACAAAAATGACTTAAAATAATTCTTAGTAAATTGCAAATAAGAGCTAAAATTTACAAATGTATTCTATGAGTTTTATAAATAAAAATATAAACCTTTTGAAATACACATTGGCCGAAAAGTATTTTAGTGAGATAAGTGGTAGGGTCTGTGACACTAGGCACTAAAACTAAATGATGTGCACCAGGAAAGTGGGAGGGTTTGCCTAGAGTTTCATATATTTATACTACACTTGAGATGTCACCTCTATGAAGCGCTTGTTCACGCTATTTCTAATTTTTCTATTGGTAAATGTATTAATATTTTTAAAAAGCCTTGGGTGTTCTTTACATAGTGTGGATTCTAATAAGGATAAGAATTGATTAAATTATGTTATGGCTGAAAAAATAAAACCAGAAATAAACCAACACATTTATATCTCACTCATGATACAAATATATACAGTGAGGCAGTTTGAGGACCCAACTGCTCAATCAACTGCTTTCTGGTCTAGCACAATTCTTCTGGTCACCAGGGCCAAAAACAGGAGAAAGGAAGTAAATTGAAAATTTTATTTTAAAGCTCTGACTCAGAAATGACACCCTGGCACATATCACTTTGATTGAGACTTCACTAATCAAAGCAAATCAATGGTTCTAAAAGTTCTATGTAGGTAGTAGTCAAGGAAAGCCAATCTTATCCCGTTTTGGAAGAGAAACGGAAATATTTACTAAATAGAACAGTACAAATATAATCACAGTTACTTTTTAAATATTTTCTCCCTGTCTGTCACTTTTATCACTTTGTGGGCGGATGATTTCTGTACCAAATATTTTGATGATGAACTTGTCAAATGTATTAATGTTTCTTTTCAGTGCTTTCTTGTTTTTAAAGAAATATTTTCCCATATAGAGTTAATAAAGTCTTTCTAATATATATTTAAAATGTTTATAAAGGTTGACTTTTCATATTTCTACCTTCAATTTACCTGGAATTTTTCATAAAATTACTAGAAATCATAACTATGTTTCGATGTATGTGATGCTGACATACTTAACGATACATTTTTCCAACAAAATCAAACTTCTCCTCACAAACACAAAAATGGACCTCTGTAAGTTTTAAAAATTAAACACTTCTCTCAGACCCATTCTATTAACATTGTCTAAAATGCCTATTTTAGTTCTTTAAAAAATTAAAAACATATTCTTGGAATTTTTCTGGCAATTAAAAATTTTATCATAATATTTTATTGATCTTTTCCAGTCCCTGTAGTTTCTTTTACCACTTGATTTTCCAATGGTTTAATTTTTTCTTCAGCGAAAGTAATTAATAATTCATTTTTAGCAAAAGCCTTTATGTGCTAATGTGTTAATATTTTTACATCTGAAAATATCATCATTGTTCTCTCTTTAATTATAGCTTAGCTAGTATAACTTCTTGTTCGAGTCTTCATATTCTCTTTTTTTTGTGGGTGAGAGAGTCTCACTCTGTTGCCTAGGGTAGAGTGCTGTGGCATCAACCTAGCCCACAGCAACCTCGAATTCCTGGGCTCAAGCAATCCTTCTGCCTCAGCCTCCCGAGTAGCTGAGATTACAGACACATGCCACCATGCCAGCTAATTTTTTCTATTTTTAGTAGAGACTGGGTCTCACTCTTGCTCAGGCTAGTCTTGAACTCCTGAGCTCAAACGATCCACCCCCCTTGGCCTCCAGAGTACTAGGATTACAGGCGTGAGCAACTGCCCCATATTCTTTTTGAAGAGAGTGTTACTCTATTTCCTTATTTCTGATGAGATATCTGTTAATATTCTAAATATCATTGTGTTGTAGTTAATCTACACGTTTTCTTTTGTAATGTTTAAGAAATATCTCTCTCTCTTTTTTTTTTCTCCTGGAGACAAAATATTGCTGTAATGCCCAGGCTGGAGTACAGTGGCATGATCATTGCTTGCTATAGCCTTGCACTCCTGGGCTCAAGCTGATACAGGAAAGTGTACCAGAAAACTGGCATCTGGCCTAAAGACCAAGTGTGTTCTTAGCTTTGCACAGGAAAGACTTTAAGAGTGAGCCGACAAGAGTAAAGGAAAAGCAAGTTTATAGAAGTAACAAAGAAAAAGAGGGAAGTCTTGCTCTATAGGCAGAGCAGTGGTTATCTCTCAGAACAACAGAAAGTAGCACATTTCCGGATCTTATTTTATACCTTCTATTTAATTTTATGTTAAGCAGAGGGAGGATTATTCATAAGATCTGGGAAAGGGGTAAGGAGTTACTGGAATCTGGGGTTCCTTCTCTTTTCAAACCTTATAGTGTAACTTCCGGAGTTGCCATGGCATTTGTAAACTGTCCTGACACTGGTGGGAATTTCTTTTAGTATGCTAATACATTATAAGCAGGATGTAATGAGTAGTGAGAGTAACCTGAGGCTTTTTCCTGTGGCCATCTGGGTTATAGCTAATTTTGGCCGGTTTCTCCACTGTCTCTTGTTTTATCAGAGACCTTGGTTCAGTCTTATGACTCATTGAGCAGCACCTGCTGGTTCCCTATCTCAAATCTATCCTCCTGCCTTAGCCTCCTGAGTAGCTAGAACTAAAGGTATATGCCACCATACTAAGCTAATTATTATTATTTTTTAAAATTTTTGTAGATATGGGGTCTCACAATGTTGCCCAGGCTAGTCTCAAACTCCTGGCCTCAAGTGATCCTCCTGTCTCTGCCTCTCAAAGCCCTGAGGTTACAGGTATGAGCCACCATGCCCAGCCAACAAGAAATGTATCTTTATTCTTTATAGTCTTCTGTATATAAGATAACATAGATTTAGACATGATTACAGAAAAAAATAAAGTACTAATCAAGAGAGGAACTAACATGTAAAGAAAATCTGGAAGTAACAATCAGGACTGTTATGAGGGTACCCAATCAACAAAGACCAAAGATGTTGCTATTATATATTTCTCTACCATATGAAGTAGATGATTTCTACCTGGTAATTCATGATGGCTACTTTAGCTATTTTTCTTCATGTCTTTCTTACAAGAAGAAAGGAGAAATGGGTGAGAAAAGACATTCCTTCCCCATGTAAGGAAAATGCCTGCAACATGCTCTCAACATTTTCACTATCATCTCATTATGCAGAAGAATATATTTTCCATCTTAGTATTGTTTTTTTGCTGGAAAATTATCAATTTCATCCCTCCAAATATTATTTTCCTGCAGTAATAAAAAACTGAGCAAGGTCTCAGATTTTACCCAACTTTCAAGCTAAGAAGTTAGCTCCCATAGTTTTATAAATGCTGGAAGAAAACATGAAACTTTTGGATCAGAATCTAAGAACTTTGTTATTCACATAATAGCAGGTAGCATGAGCTTCAAGTTGAGATTCATTTTCTTTGCCCCCCAAATCCCATGGGGACCATGCAGAACAGCCAGATTGATGCTGTGAACACAGTGATTTGGGGTCACAGCTGAGCAATCTTGTGTTTAAGAAAACCTCAATTTTATAAAGGGGGCTTCAAGCAAGTTTGTGCCACTATACCCCCAGAGACAAGATTATCTTTACTATCCTCATCAGAAAAGAAATGTGCCTTCTTCCTCAATAAGAGACTCTGCCTTTACCTTCCAAGGCTATTAACTATACGAAATTCTTGAAAAGGTAGACAAAAAAATGCTAATATAAGAAATCTAGAAATGCCATAGAAAATTGTTTTCCCAAAACCAATTTCTTTATTATTTTCTTCTGAAATTCCTACCAGATACATGTTAGATCTTTTCAATCACTCCTCACAATCCTTACATTTGTAGTTCGTATCTTAATTCTGTTAGCTTTTGTGAGTATACTGCTGAAATCTTTTCTATTTCCTTCTTTTCACAATTAATTTTGGATTATGTATTATAAAACATATCTAAAGGATCAAAGAATTTCAAAAATAAATTTATCAAATTTAAATGTTAATATTTCACTTAAATTTTGTTTCATGTTTTCTTATTTTATGTGGGCCTATATTTCTTAATTTTGTGTTTGTTTAAAATGTTAATGAATCTCTTCATTTATTATCCTAGAACATTCCAAATATGATTATTTTAAAAGCTCTCATTATTTCATAAAAATAAATTCAACTAGTATGAATTCATAATCCTCTTGTTGATTTTGGTAGTTATGTTTTTAAGTAGTATATTTTCAGGTGGAAGAATTTACATGTGCGGGCTCATTTGAAGTGGGAACTCTGCGTGTGCGTGTGTGTGTGTGTGTGTTTGTGTGTGTAGTGTTTTCTTCTTTCTCACTTTATGTTCAGCCCTCCTTATCAAATTAGTTGGAGGATGCCCATAAAAACTTCCCCACAACTGAGTAGAACACAAGGCTGACAGTTTTGCAAATCCTCTCTCTTAATATAGTGGGGTTACTAGGGGTACATTCACTCAGCACTAGTTCACCTAGCTCAAACCTTAAACCAAGTTTTGAATTTTCAGCAGTTCTCCTATACTCATTGCTTCCTTTAAATATTGGGGGTTCAAAGCCATCCTATAGGTTCCAGTAATGAACCTGGTTTCAAGATATGACTTATATAGAGATATTTTAGTCCATATTCTATTGTAAAAGGCAACTTAATGGCCATAATTGATGGCCTTGGGATCAGAAATCCTAGATACTGTGCCTTCTATTTATTCAAAACTGTGTGTATCTGTATGCATGTGTATTTTCAAAAAGTTCATCTCTGAACTCAATCCTTTGTGGACAATAAAAGAAAATAAAAGAATAATAAAAAAGTTCATCTCATTTTTCGTTTTCACTATGTAATTGTGATTTTTCCTTTTCACTGTTTTCTAAAATTGCTCTGTATTTGGAACAGAAATGATGAGTCAAGTCTACTTGTACTCCAATATCTTGATAAAGAAAATGTGGTTTGTTTTTATTTATTTGGGGTGAGCCAAACGTAGGTATGTTTCACATTTCAAGACTAGAAGAAATTTAATCATTTAATTAGAATTAAACAAAGATATCAGGACACTGTTAAAGAGTGACAGAGACTTATTAGAGATTTTTACTCCATTCTCTATTACTTTCTGGTTACTCATTATAATAATTTTAATGCCAAGCAAAAGCTGGATGTTACCCACAGTACTATCAAGTTTTTCCAAAAATAAGATTCTTTGATGTTATAAACAATTGATGTTATAAACTCAAGTTGCTTGCCGTTTTAATGGGAGTCAGTCCCCTTCAGGAATGAAGAAAAGCTAAGGGAATTTCTTAGATCACACATATATTCTAGGAAAAATATAGTAAAAAAAAAGCTGTCTTTTTCCTATAAATGATATTCCAAATTAAAAGTATAAACAAGAGTTTGAGGCTGCTGTGAGCTAGACTGACACCATGGCTCACAAGACTCTAAATAAACAAACAAATAAATAAATATCTGAAGAGAACTAAAAGGAAAAATATTATCTATAAAATGAACTTTAAAATATTGCCATGAGTAACAATAATCCAACAATGTACTTTAA